>JAZHYW010000957.1:0-204237 GCA_037355805.1 Ixodes ricinus
AAGTAAATGTCAAAATAAAGAGCTGCTTTTCAACAATACTTTAATGTCTCGATATTACGGTTACTTTTAGTTGTTAGTTAATTATTCAGCTTTTAATAGACCACAGTCTCTAATATTGAAAAAATTATTTCTCGAGTTGTACCGTCCCATCGTCCACGATATTTTACGTGAGCGTTCGGTTGGATGTAATAAATTAAAAAAGTAAGCAACCAACTGTACAGATAATGTATATTTTAAAATAAAAAATAAAGTTTAAAATGGTACTATTTTATGCCGCTATAAAAACTGAATCACGTCAGCTAATCAAAAAAACGAGACATTAAATTATGAAGCATCCTTCGATATTATATTTTACAGAACTTCCATATTGATATATTACACGTTAAGAATGTTATAAGACCTCAAACTTTTCCCATTCAGTTACGGCGAGTTGTAGTTTCTTAATATAAAATACAGATGGCGACACGTGTTCAAGAACAGCTTGATGTGCATTTTCCGTCGTGTGCCGCTTGGAACGCCACGTGAAAGACAGAAAAAGAGCCAGATGTCAGGGTGTCAGATGCCTGGATGCCCGCAGTGAGCAAGCCAGAGATATCAGAACAACAAGCGCGAGGCTGCGGGTGCACAACAGCTACCTTTGGCGCGTTCTACTGTGCGTCGGTATACATACCCGACGCGATCCAAATGGAATGGGCACCATGAAATGCATTCTGCCATTTCAGATTCCGCCACGTATGCGAAAACATTTTAATGTTTCTATCACTTGCAGAAATCATTTTCGCAATCAAACTATGCTTGTCGGAATGGTTTGACTATATTTTGTTTCAAAAACCGCCTCGGTGGCTCTTAAGTGGCAATACATATTAAAACAAAGCACAAAGCATTAAATCGTCTCAGTGTCTCTGAGCCAACGCGCTGGCCAATGAGTCCATATCTGTCGGGTTTAAATATCGGCCGAGGTGCCCGCAATCCGACGGAGGCCAATCTGAGATTTCGGTTGCACGTCAAATGATCTCCAGTTAGTCAAAATAAACCCGCTATTCTTTTTTTATTTTTATTGAGGCGTGTTAAGTGATTTTTGTTTGTTTGGCTTGTGATACTCTAAGATCTAAATATTTGATTTGCTTTACCTTAGTTTGGAGCGCAGCCAACGCTACGGGCTGATGAAGCCTCTGAAGCAGCGCCAAGAGCGCGAGGTTAAGCTGTTCGTTCTCTTTCTGTGCCTATGCGGTCGGACTGAACTAGAGGCACTAAATAAGCTACGGTTTATACACATATTGGTGTTTAAAATGATGGTTGTCAGGTATCTGAAGCTTTCTCTGAAATCACAAGAAACGCTTTTCCGTCCTACACAAATGATTAAACAGTTCGCGACAAAGCAAAGCAATATTACGTGAGCTTCCTGACACCGCACTTTTGAATCACGACGATCGGCAGTTGCATTTGATTTGTTACTAACCACCAAGATGGCGGCGCCCACAACAATATCTGGGGAAAAGTGCCGATACTCTAAGCGTAGCTCATTTAGCTCACAGGCTAAACCAAGCGCGGTGGGGGATCGTTGGCCGAGTGTGTGGTGGCACCGCAGATCAGAGCACGTGGAGAAATGCTCAAGCGCAAGCTCCGTTCAAAGCACGGAGCTCACGCTGCAGAACTTGTAGGGACTAAATCCCTTCGATGTGTTTGCGTTGGTCTTTCAAGTAACCTTAAATGTGCCAGTGCACGAGGCCCGTCTCTCGAGCGGCCCTTGGGGCAAATGGCGGCCCAGCACTATACATCGTTTGAGCTTCGGTCCAGACGCAGCCAATGATACGAGCGCGAGCATGTGGCCCTGAACGGTGCATGCACTGCACGAGCGCGCGTGCTTGGCAGGGACGCCGAAGCCCGCGGAGCTCGCGCTTGTAGCATCGGCTGCGTCTGGACTGAACTGAAACGAAGTATAAAATGACTGGTCCTTGAAAGCGAATGGCGGCGGAGCACCCGCTCGTGGCACGTGTCTTGGGCGTTTCCACAACAATGGTTGGCGGTACTTGTAAAAAACGCCTTTATCAAGAGGCTTTAGCAGGGACCCTGGGATCAGTCGCCCATCTGCATCCTACCGTCGTGCGATCGTGTACCACATATACTGCGTAATGCACGTTAAAGATCCCGAGCTAACAGTTGTACTGCACTTTTTGTAATCGTCAACGGGTAACAATGTCGCCCTACGAAACTGCTGCTCTCTAAAAAACTAATGACTAATTTTGAATGCGCCGTTACATTGCATTTTTAGTGTGTGTTCGCGTGTTCGCATTTTTTTTTCTTTTTTTTTTGTCTACATCTTTGATTATGCGGCTCTCACATGTGATGAAACAGACTATAGATGTCGAACTTCTGGGAAAATATTACATAACTAAGAAAATGGCACGTGAACGCAAAAGACAAAATCGCACATAATAAAAATAATTGAAATACTAGAATTGATTATAATTGTGTTTTCAAAGTTTTGAGCGCACGAAAAGCTATAAAAGCGAGCTCGATGCTTTGGAGGGTGCACTTGTTCACTGGAAGTGTAGTTCAGGGCAGTATGCTCGCACTTGTATGTTCCGCTTCGCTCGCACAAAAAAACCAAATACATTACTGGTAATGTACTTATACTTCGCGTCACCCCATGATGGACTAAAGGTAAAAGCTACGGGTCACCAGATCCCATCACAAGCCACTTAGAAATTGCGTGGTATTTCGCTTCGATGCACGTGTCGGTGCCTCTGTCTATAGATCACTAATGTGTATGGGTGGACAGTGGTTCGAATTGAACATCACTGAGTGACTCATCAATTTTACATCGGAAAGAAAGCCACGACACACAGACTCTTTGCAGTGTCGAAGCTATAGAAATAATGCAGCGCTTTTTGGTTCGGAGCATTATTCGTCCACCCCTATTCAATGTTAAGCATGTCAGTTTAGCGTGTAACGTGATTGGACCTGGCGGCCCGTGGCTTTGGCCTTTAGTCCATCGTAGGATGAGACAAAGTATAGTGAAACAAAGCTTACCTTCTGTATATGTGCAATGCCCTCAGTTTTCGCGTGATTACACGCTTGTTTATCATTATTGTTTTCGTTTCCCACTGCGATTCATTTCGTGCTCTTTTGTGTGTTACATGCATTAGATACCAAGGTAACCCAGGAGAATTCTATTTCGCGGATTGTAAAAAAACCTATGCAACTCGCCACGTGTGCCACAATCAATACAAAATATTCTAAGTTTCACATGTGACCACTTGCCTCAGTAAACATTGTTATTTGTCAAGAACAATTGCGATAATGAAATCACGTGGGAAAATCTCGTTTTAAGTACGCGACCGTTGGCAGGCAGTGAATACTCATAGTCGGCGCCGAGATGATTGACAGGTGAAGTGTTTCTATCAACCCAGAGTTAGAATGTTTCCTTCTTTTTGTTGTAAGCAAACAGGAGACAGCTTACGCCAAACCTGAGGGCAATAGAGTACTATGAGCATTCAAAAATAACGGCCTGAGCAGTATATATGTGTACAAGCTTTAGCTTTTGATGCACCCTTAACTTTCGATACGCTCAACGCTAGTGTAAAATGTTTCATTCTTCATCAGCGTACCATGTGCGTGCTTACACTATATTTTATACAACGTCAAACTGTATCCGTTTGCATCTTTTTTTTATTTATGCACACCACTACTTGCACACATAAATCACCAAATTGATTTATGTGGTACTGGTACAGGATGTCACAAAAAAAAATTACAGGGTTCTTTTTTTTACCGCAAAAATAAACTACGCATCACCTAACGCTCACTCTCCGCCCAAAGGTAGCGCTAGGTCACAACCATATGCTAAAGTTTCATCCCGAACGGACACCTTATTCAAAAGTTATAAGTGGTTTCCTGAAAATTTCAATAAGAAAATGGAGCCCATTTTTGCCCGTTTCCGGTTTCTGGTGGGTTTCATGTATTCGAAAACCCCGTCGGCCGCCATTTTTCCATTGAACTTTTCAGAAAATCACTTATAAATTTCGAATAAGGTATCGAATTGGGCTGAAACTTTGACATCTGTTTGTGACCTCTAGCGCTACCTTTGGGCCGAAAATGAGCGTTCGGCAATAACTAAATTATTCTTGCGGTAAAAAAAAAACTGTAATTTTTTTTTGTGACACTTTGTACCTTGTTTAAACTATGTGCAAAAGCTATCCACAGACCCAGAATCTTTGCCTGGTCATTCATTGCATTTATCACTGGATTCGTAATAAAACTAATTCTTATCATTTATTGCTGTGAGTTAATTGTTAACCTCGGCATTTTTTTATTATGACTCCCGCACCAGTCCTACTTTGGGTTTACCAAACTCAACATCAAAACCAGAGTGTCATTTTTTGTGTTTTCCAGTCTCGTGGTTTTGGACATAATAAACACCCAGCTACCTAAATGAGACACCAGACCGTCAGAAAAATAGTTCATTTGTTTTGATTTTTAAGGTAGTTAATTCCTCAAGCTAGAATTTCGGAAACCCAAGTCTATCACGTCATTACGTTTTCCATCCACAAAGAGCCAAACACATGCGCGACAAAAGGGCCGGCCCGTCATATTGCCACCCGCAGAGCCGAGAAACCAACGCTCGGTCACGGACTTGTAGAAGATTCGCGTTCATTCTTGCACCAGACGTAACTTTTGCCCTGCTTTCTTGTTCTCGAAAGTGCCAATGACCGATCTCACCAGCGTTTGAGTCGCCACCACTGCCGACATGCATCGTGGGAGCTGTAGTCTTCTGCAGCGCGACAACCCTGTGGGGGTCTGCGCGAGCGCACGAGGCGCATGAGCTCCCGTGAACGGCGTCTGCCTCCTACGAACTACAGTTACGGCGTCACATGCGTGGACGCTTGGTGAGATCGTCTATTCATCCACGCCCGACGCGCGACGCTCGAACTTTCTGACGAACTTTCGAGATAGTGACGCACTGTAGATAAGCAGCTGCCCGCGACCTTGTCGAGGCACTCTCGCTCTCGCTTTCTGTTAAGGCTGAACTCCATGGAACGAATTATGTGACGAATAACTAGCGAACGCCGCCCGACGGCACGCCAGGCACGCTCGTTTTGCGCGCGACGTAGCAGCCACAGTGTTGATTCCACGCGCAGAGCAAAAGCCGCCGGCCAAAATTCGTCGGTTATTCGCAGCATATTCGTCCCATGGAGTTCAGCCCTACGCTGCCGAATCGCCGGTTGCTTTTCTGCTGCTTTGAAGCTCTTTCTCTTTACTTATTCTGCTTGGCACAAGTTCGCCGACTAAACCTTTATTTTTCAGTTCACTGTTCGTCCTCTCGTCACCTTCATTCGTGACAATATGAATCTGATCACATTGAAATATGTGTAATTGGCCTCTGAAATCTCCGATAACGGAGCACAGGCAATTTTACAATTTTCAACGCGTCGGTGGTTTTGTTGTGCATGTGCCTCGCCGTTTGGCTCAGGACGATTTTCGGCTTTTGTTCGGCCCACATTTGCTGGAGACGTGAGCTCGGAGCGTAGGTAACTGGCCCCCTTGCACGAGAACTGGCGCAGCCGTTCGCGTTCCAAAGAAAGCTCGTGCAGAGAAAAAAGGGCAAGGAACCAGGGATGTCCAATTCAGGATATAGAAAAATACCCCACTGTATCGAAGCGCCACCACACTCGATTTCTCGCATTGATGTACAGGCCTGGAAGGAGATCCCAGCGCCATCTGTTGGTTCAGAATCACACTAACCAAGGGTGGGGTTGCACCTTAAGAACACGGGAGAGGCTTCTTTCTTTAAATTATGGATTCTTACGCTTCTGCGTGGTACGGCTTTTTCTTTGATTTAGGTCAGGGGTCTTTAAACGTTTTGGCTAACGGTCCGGATTATCGATCTGTCGCAGTCTTGTGGGCAAGGAAAAAAAATATTAGATATAAATAAAGAAAAACGAAATTAATAAACATAGACAAGCACTTCCAACGCACACAAAAAAAATGTTCAAGTAAGCTCGAAAAAAAAAAAACTAAGGTGTGATTATGACCTACACAGTAATGTTTCGAATTTAACATGAATTTGCGAGACACCCTCATTCCCCCGAAAAGTCGTCCATAAAGTGAGTTGTCCAGTTGTAACGGGGCAAAAATGCACTGTATTTACAAGCATTTCGTCCCCCAAAACGTCATCCATACAGCGAGGTTTCTATATTCATGGGGTCCGCGTTAACGAGGGCACATCAATGTGCCTTAGTTTGAAATTTAATAATGAGCTAATTATGACATTAAATCAAGACTTGTGGCCAAGAAACACAGACCAGCCTTTACGGCACGCCGACTTTGGTATATTCCCGCACTTGTGCAAATAACCAACGAGAATGTGATGAAACTGATGTTGACAAAGATGCGGCTAGTCGTGACAGCAGGACACCGAGCAGGTCAATGCGAAGTCCCGAACGAAAGAAACGCGAACGACGGTGCAGACAGCCTCCGGCGATCGTAAGAGCCTGCACGGACGCCGGTGAAGCTCTCGCGGAGCTTGTGGTACGCTTCGGGCGTAGTGACGGCACCAATTCGCGGCCTGCCTGCTGAGTAAATAAAATTTGCAACCGACTTTTTGTTGCACAGTTTACCACATGTGGTTCAAATCGCTTGACGCCTTTCATGATGGTGACAGTACGGCAGATGCATTTCGGGTGCCTTGTGATGACTCACAAAAGCAATGTTTCAACAGTCGCACACATCTGTGCAAATCGTGTGATATTATTGTATTATCGATAGGACGCTGACTTATTTTATGTGCCATCTTGGGCGTCCGAGGACAAGGCATGCAGCATTGGTGTGAACTTCGTGGTCAGCGCAGCCTCCAGAGGTCGCTAAACTCGGTCAACACAAATAATCTTCGTGTTGTGACATATGCGGTGGGGAGGAGCCGAAAGACTGCCGCAAACTTTTTCTTTTCTCACAAACCCGCAGATCCAGTGTATCTTCGTGACGCTTTCATTGAAGGGCGAAAAATCCTACCACTCCCTATAGACCATTTGCTGTCTTACCCAAGCATCAAGGAGAATGCAGGGATTGGTGTTCCACGCGCCACACGCGCACGCCTTTCCTGTATAAATGATTCGAAGTAAATAACCAAAAGAAAGCATTGACGAACGCGCGTGCAAGATGCCATTTGTTTTAGGTTTTTGCTTTGGAAAAGTTACTACTGCTGAGGCCAGCACGTGCGGCGCGTGGAACACCAATTCCTGCATTCTCCTTGATGCTTGGGTAAGACAGCAATAGGTCTATTAGCGGCGAGATGTTTTGGTGGCGCCCTCCTATGGTTCCCCCTCGTGACGTCATTACCTTGCGAACAACAAGTTCGATGGTGTTAGTAAATAGCATGGTGGAAGCTTGAAATCATTGCGCTCTGCAAAGGAACACTGCCAACACCGTCAAAATTAAAGTTCTTTCATTCCTCTTATTTCCGTCGATGATAAATCCCCTTTCCGACGTCATAGTCACGCGTTCGGCCAATCGTGGAAGGCCGACCACAGCGACGCTTTCGGTCGCGCACGGGGCTAATAGCGCCGAACAAGAGCAGCACGAGCGAGTACGCGGCGACGACCGTGGTTCATACGTGTGACGTCACGACAAAGATTACCATGCAGCTGAGACCGACATGTTTGATGGTCTCTAAAAAGCATGATGGAGGCTTGGTAATCGCATTCTAAAATCAACACCGTCGAAGTTTGTGGTCTGATATGGTTCTTATTTCCGCCGATAAAGCAGAATTTACTACAAAGCGTCACCTGTCACGTTCCTTTTATTTACCTCGGCCTTTTGAATTTGATCAGAGTGTAGCCCGACGTGGCTAGGTCAGAAACAGCCGAGTAGCGTTGTCCACTTTCGGGCGGCTTTCGCCTCCGGGCAGCTTGTCCCCCCATCGGCGGGATAAAATCATTTTAGTGGTAGAATTTCGAAGATTAGCCAAACTGGGATTAATTCTGCGTTCATCGACGGAAATAAGAATAATGTCAGGTTGTCAATATTGATGGTGATGTTTCGAGAACACTAATACACCAAGCTTTTATCGTACACAACCAAACTTGTCACCGTCGATTCAAACACGCACCATCAAATTTGTCGTTTAGAACTGATAATTGTGACCCAGACGTCAAAGGTATAAACTATAAAACGGCGTCACTAAACGCACCTGCACACAACGAGCCCTGGCACGAGCCTCTCGCTTGAAAGTCTGTGATGGCCGCTCGTGAGTTCATGGAACTCGAACCGTTTTAATTCTAGAATCTCTGGAACCATTATTTTTAAAATTGCACGCTGTGCTGTTCCTCATCATCGCTCAGTTGGAACGCCTCTAAGCAGGGTCGTCGAAACAGGAGGACGGGGAGGGGGTGCTCACCCCCCCCCCCCCCCCCCACAGTGGCGTCGGAAGAGGAGGCAAGGGGCAAAAGCTGTAAGGGGGAGGGGCGCATCGCCCCCCCCCCCTTTAATCCCCGAGCCATAGCATTTCAGAGAATTATAATAAAAGATTCGGGGAAGTGATATTTCCTTTCTTCACTACCATCACCCCATCCTCTCTATCTCTTCTCAGACTCTTTCTCTCCCGAACAATTTCTACGGCCCTTCCTGACTCCTATTTTATTTGTAAGTGTGTCTGTTGGTCGTACCTTTTTTTTTTTCCTTCTCGGCTTTTTTTTCGCCATCCCCTGTCGCCCCTTCATCTCTCAGACATTACCGACGTCCCTACACACACCGCCTGTGGGTGACCCCGGTGGCGTTGTTGACAGAGGCGGAAGATGAGCTCTAAAGCCGCGTACATCGCTCACGGCTCACATCACAAAGTTCAATCTTCGCTTCGATTCCGAAGCGAAGATTTCGGCCTCAAATAACTTCTTCCCAAAGTTGTGAAACGTCACTTCGTCGTCACCGATAACTTCCACAAACGATGATCTTGCGACGAGAAAGTTCAGAGTATTTACAGCCCGCCTAGGTACAATCTACGCATCATTGACTCTAACGTGGCGTGGGGATGTAGGGACACGCGGGCGCGACGTCATCAGTGCAGCCGTTCAGTCGGCTGGCCTCACGGTGTTGCTCGAGTGCGCTCCGATGAAGCTCGCTACGACTTCCTGTTTCAGATTCTCGCTGGAATCTGTGCACCGAGTGAGTTTGGATGATTGACATCTCGTCCCGCGTGACGCCATCCTCGCGAGAGTCCAATCAGCACGCTCTGCAAACTTCGGCCACAACTTTGTGTTTGCGAGTTTAGCGACCCAGGTTTCGCGAGAGCTTCCTTTGAACACGGTTGGTTATTCAAAAAGGGCGAGAGGCTCCGTAGAGGCCGTCGCTCCGTCGTTTGCGTTTCTTTTGTTCGGGACTGCCGGACTGTACACGAGAACGCAATAGATTTTGAACTGCTCTATTCGACCAGAAAGTTGTTTACTAGTTCTTTCCGAGTTCAGAGGAGTGCACGAGTCGTGCAGCGGCAGCGCAGAACTGGAGCGCTGAGGGTCGTCTGCACTTGTTGGCTCTTGTTTCCCTACGCTAGGTCGTATGCTACATTAAATTCTTCGCGGTTGAATAAGCTCGATCGGGTTTATTTAGTTTTAAGGTATATAAACCGTTATATGAAGTGCACTCAGAATGTTTTCAGCACAAAATTCGTTTCTGTCTGTATTTTTCAAGGTCACCGTCATTTACCTATCGTTTCCACGAGCGTTTGTGTCTTTCAAATTCGTACACTAGGATATAATTTATATTCCTTTAGCAATAGTAGATTAATTCCAAGTCTCTCGAGCTTTGCACTTCGGCCATGGGTTCGCGGTATCAGGGTGACTTCGCGTCGAGAGTTACCGGCGGCAGGGCCCGGTAGTGCTTACTTTGAAGAGGCCTGACGGGAGCGTCGACTATAGGCCCAAATGTACTAAATCGCAGACCTCTGCAGTGTATCGGAGTCGTCAGTCTGCATCCACGAGCCACTCAAGGCGGGTGCTGAAAAGAGTGTAATACTTTTTCTGTGTGTTATAAGAAGAATATCAACATATTACTATGTAGCATAAAAAAAACGATTTACGTGAGTCCATTTTTTTAACTTAATACAGGGAGCCAAACCTGCGCGAGCAGATGCGTAGGATGCTTTAAAAATATCATATTCGAGCTAATTTCTGCCCTCCGTTAGGATCTCGCATCCGCGTCCGCGCAGGGTTTCTCATCAATGAGAGGAGATGTAATCTCCGTTTCGGCGTCGTCGTTACACATGACAGACATTTGATTAAGAGGCACCGCAAGTATCGTCTGATCGTGTGGTCTGCTTCTGCACGGACGGTGAACTGACTTCGGAGCCAGTGCAATGTTTTGAGGAACTGGGTCTGAACTCGTTCAAAGCTGGGGTGAATCGAAGGCGACAGTGCAGCGGCCGTGCAACTTTCGGTTGAATATCATTCGCCAAGTCCTGCAGCACTGAACTAGTTCAGCCAGTTCAGGCGTATCGAAGAGACCTGTACACCTTTTGCGCAAGGGCGCAGCCATCTTGAATGACGTCACTTCTGGTATAAGGTAAAACATTGTTCACATCTGGTATACGGTAAAACATATCTCCAAACCGCTAAAAGCTTTTTTTCTTTTCTTTTTTCAAAAAATTCGTGATTTTTACACGTTCATGTCTTGCCTCACCTATATTCTCTCGCATCTTCCAGTTTGATATGTCTTATTATGTTTTTTCGTCCCGCATACGAGATGCGGAACCGACGCAACTGAGAGCGACTGGAAACAGAAAACGCCTCTAGTTACACAGACATGAAGCAAGGAACTAAGAATGACGGTAATAAATCCTGCAGAAGGGGAACAAGGCTGCGACTAGCCACGGCCCGGTTGGAAGACTTCCGAGGGCCGGATCTGGCTCGCGGGCTGGGTTTTGGAAACCCCTGATTTAGGTGTTTATTTAAAGATACTGCAGCTATATACATTGAAAGTCAGGGCAGGAGTGGAATACAGTGTTTAAAAAAAACAGGCGTGAACTCATAAAGAACGGTCTAAAAACAATTCGCTCAGTGCAGCAGGGAACATTTTTAATTGAAGGAACCATCATTATATAATTTACGAGAGAATTCTAGTCTTGTATGAACGGAGAGAAAATGATTGCATATGAAAACATTCTGTTTTAACCAAAATTACTGCCCTGATCTTGTGAAATTGATCCGGGGCGATCCGGTGGATAAAAATGGTAATATTTTTGAACGTTAATATATATTTCGCTACAAAGAAAAATGTTAAAATATTTTAATTCACTTATCCTTGCCCTAGTTTCTAACGCCGTTGAAATGTCGGCTTGCTAAAGCAAGTGGGACAGAAGTTTGCCATTCCTTAGTGCATTAAAGGGGCCGTGCAACGATATTCGTTTGGCATGTTTTTCACTTTACACGAGCTTATTGGCACTAGTGGGACCTAAGTACACTCGCACGCGAAGCCACTGACCAAGAAACTCCTTTGTTGGAGAGTCATATCAAGGACAATAGCGAGCGTTTTCTCTCAATCTCTACCCCAAGTGACGACATTTGAATCTGGCTCATATATTGGACCCGAGCATTCCGCGAGCACTCGATTTGGGCTCGTGATAATCAATAGCTCGATAAGCATTCGGGTAGTGGGCCGTGTCAAATCGCTGCAATGATGACAATGCCCGAACCATAACAATGTCAGGAACACAGTACTTGTCATAGCCTTCACCAACCCCAGCGCATCTGGCTGATTAATATTTGCGGCATATAATCGGCTATAGATCACGTGGCCGCTTGTTTTAGCTGCTGAATGGGGGGTGAACGCTGCTCTTTTCTATTTAATATTAATGCGAAAGCATTAAATGTCTCACGGAGCGCAACCGGCGTTATCAGCTCCTGAAGCCGCGCCGAACGGCACCTAAAGTCCCCTGTCCCAGGGAGCGAAGCCCGTAGTCTGTAGCAGCGAAACGAAGCATAAACTCCCCTTGGCTGACGCGTGCCCTATCTTCTGTGACTTCTATTGCGTGTGGTTAAAAACGAACACGTGTTTCATAGGTGATTAACATCAGGGATTCGTTCTAAGCGGTCTTTGCGCAACGTACAAAAATTGTACCTTAATCCTTTCTTTTACAGCGGAGCTGTTAAGTGCTAGGTTCCCCAGGATCGTGTCCGTGTATGTCGACACAAACCTGCTCTGGGCAGCTACCGCCATCTATAAGCGACGGCGGCAAGCACACAACCAGTAGCGGTTTCGCCGTGGCTCGTAGATGGCGGCAACCTTTCCAGCCATAATAGAAGAATGGATAGTTGGGCGCGTTGGTGGGAATTCATCGCAGGAAACAGTACGAAAAACAGACGACGACGAAGAAGAACGCACAGTAAATCGAGTACAGCTCCGCTGGCGGTACAGGCCGCTTTTGGACTCCCCAGGAGACTCAGGGAAGAGGGAAGCGACGTAGGTGTGAATGAACCGTGTCTCGCATCGCCGGTGCTCACCGTCATCAGCGACTCCACCAATCAACATCCAAAGAGCGTTGTTGACGTCACTTCCTCTTCCTAGTCTCCTGGGAGTCCAAAAGCGCAAGATAGCTCCCCCTGAGTCTTCCTTCTTCACGAGAGTGGAAAGGCTGAACGATTTTTCACGCATAAACTTTAATTTGGGAATTTTAAAGTGGAGCGAGTAGAGCGACTCATCGGTCACTCGACCAACACGGGAAAGCGTGCCGCTAGCGTTTGCCCGCTACAATTAAGTCACCTATTCTCAAACACGAAATTTAAGGGAAAAAGAACGAATTGAACAACGACAAGGCAAAGAATTATGTGACCTTTAGGCCGATTATCGACTAGGAACGGCAGATATCATTGCACTTTGTGCTGCTAGTACACGTACGCGGGACGAGCATGGGGCGACACGGCTTATAGGTAAGCTCATCACCGCGTGAATTCGAAATCGAAACGGATCGGGAGCATGCCGTGCGGTGGCGTTACTTTAGCCGATTTTTTTTTCTTTTTTTTTTTTCATATCATGTTGCTTTTTGAAGCACTAGATTGGGAGAGGTGTCTAGCGCACAATTTAAATACACAGGGCACATTGTATACCAATATTACTTGCAAACACTCTTTTGTATTCATCTAGTAAACATGTTTGACACTACCTTTTCCTAATCCTTGTAAGAACACGGTAGGGCATATATACAAATCGGGTCAGCTAGGCTGGTTAGAGCAGAGAGCTCATGGAGGTGCTGTGTTGGAGTTGCTTGTACCTTGTTGTACCGCTGACATGCATGCGCCTGTAACAGTGTTCGGTATCTTGCTGGTGTGTGCGTTGGCGTATGAGTAGTTGTACGTGTAGGTACGTAGTCTATGCAGTCTGAGCTGGTGCATGAGTATTTTTTAGTGCCATTCAGCGGTTACTACCACACTTCCTAGGTGGCGGAAGCTGTCGCTTAATTCAATAATCCAAGTGTTGAGCAGTCCTGTAGTTATTGGTTACAAACAGCTGGCACGCGGTCCACTGGGCTCCCGACGTGCCTCTCGGTTTGATAACAATCGTAATAATTGTGCCACTCAGCCTCTTAAATCATCGTTCGGTGTCGAAGAGCTGTGAAGTGCAAGCAGCAATGGATAACCAAATCGGTGGAGGTAAACGCAAAAAAAAAAGAGATTGAAAAAAAAAATCGCGGTGCGTTGGTGCGAGTTGAACGCCTCTCGTCGGTGTCGACGAAGGTGCCCGGCGATTCATCGCCGCATACGACAACCATACCTTGTGTTCAGTATAGTCGACATGCCCATTCCTCGCGTAACGATTTCTTTTTGAGCGTTTTCCGTCGGCGGTAAAAATACAGTCAATCTAGCGAGATGCCGTTGGAGGCAATCGCGGCGATTCCGGCACACACACTGCCGTCTTTCCGGCTTATCGGTACGGTGCAAGTGTCTAGGCATGGATGTTTAGAGTGTCTGATGACGCTTTGAAGACGTCAAATAGGCGTATGCGCCCTATTCTCTCACTCAGCCGAAAAGCCGTGCTGTTCGCTAGGCCTTACAGGGGAATCCGAGCCTCGCTAGCCGGCCGCCATGTTGCTTTAGGGTGCAGTCAAATTTGACTACCTGCTTTTTGACTACGTGTAGGTTCGTCATTTTTACCCGTGGCGTAGTTAAATTTGGGCCAACTTTTTACCACCCCAAAGGTAGTCACGTATGACTACTTTTTCTCTTAGGGTGCACGTTCTGCACCTAAATCGCTTCTAACAGCGTAAATGTTCCGCTAAAAATGTTTTTTCGTAGAAAATTTATTTTTAGAAAATACGTGTCCCATCTTATGCCCATAATTTTTCTTTTCTTGCAGTGCATCTTTAAAGGTGAACTGAGTATAGTATTACACGTGTGCGAGGCAACGGCGATACCGGTGAGCGAACAAAAACACGACCAAGGCGAGCAACGGAACCATCGACTTCGAGAGCCTACCGCTAGGAGACTTGAGTTGCACTGTATTGAGCGGCGATACTTGAGTTTTCTTATATTGAGTAGATTCAACTACGAAGTTCCGCGGTGTCGATATCACATGGTTTATGAACTCCATGAGCTGACATATTTTTGCGCGTAGCCTATAGGCATAGAGGACACTTATATGCATGTTTCGGGGATAGAAACACTTCGAAACGCTGGAGTTTTTGTTTTTTCTATTTATTGCAAAAGTTCTTCTTATTGACCACTATTTTTGTTTCTATACGTGAGGTAATCTTCAAACGCAGTAATCAGTTAATTCCGTCATTTTTTATTCCAGCTATCAAAAGAGCGAAATTAGAGGGAGGGATCTCCAGGCTCGGTAAGGGGAGCGTCTGCATGCGGTGACAGGGGGTGGAAGCGTCCTTCTCGCCGGATCAATCAATCGTCTAAATTTTAGTGCCAGACCCCACCCTCGGCGCAATAGCATAAACATAGCAAATACAGGATACTCCCCGAGAATATCTCGAAAAAGACGGCGACGGTGAGCCCCGGAAACACGTACGACGGCGGCAGTTGTACCGTCTTCGCATCCGCGACCCTGCCAACCGCACTGGATTCCGAGGCGTCGCCCGGTCACGTACTCTGGCGGCGAGAAGAGGTGGTGGCAAATAAATCACTCCACTATTCGCAACTCCAGCACGCCGCTCGCCCTCCCGCGGACGAACGGAGAACCAGAGGAACGGGGACGGCAGCGGCGGCGGCGGCGCGGAAGCGGTGGCAGGGGCTGTCGGCCTTGATGCGTGAAGCCGTTTTAACGAAAAAGTGAGCGCGTTAAAATAGGAATTATTGTGCTCCGCCTTGCAACAGCATTACACGAAGGACCGGGATGTCTAATTTCATTAGGGTCTTTTCATATCTCGCATACGCTGCGGATTTCTGGTCTTGTGCATGGCCGCCAGCTCAATCTGTGCCAAGCGTGACGGCAAACGCTCCCGCTAGTAATTTAGAGCTCTAGCGTACGGTCTGTAAAAAGTCTATTCTATGCCCTAAGTAGGGAAAAATTGATCGTGCAACGATATGTCGAACGTATTGTTCGAGATATCGTTGCACATCGGAAATGGGTTCGCGTTTTAAGGCTGTAGGAACATGACCATTTATTTCAAGCACTTTTAAAAGATAGAATACTTGCACTTGCTTTCGGTTAATTACGAAGTAAATAAAGAAATGCCCGAAGCATTTTAGGCGCGTCTGTGTTAGCCAGCCGTTCGTGACGAGAGCTTAGAACAAGCAGTTTTGGCGAGAGGGGCCGCAACATTGCAAATAACACGGTACAAAGAAAATGTACGGTATATTAAAATATTTGTGTTTGATAGAGCAATAAATAAAACCCCTAATCACGCCGATTATGGTAATAGGCAGTTTTAGCATAGCGTTACCACAGGCTACCGTGAGCACGGCAACGCTCCTGCGCGCGCTGACAATTGTGCTTCAAAGGCGGAGCGCGAGCTTCCGGTTGTAATGCTACAACGCACGGTAGCCTCCGGTAACAAACTTACTATCGATATCCATAGAGTAGTTTATTACGTGTTGCGATAGACTAAAACCGAGACGGTGAGCAGTGAGTTGCGCCTGTGACACGAAGACATCAATATTGTGAACGCTGCTCTTCCGAAGCTTGACGGTGCGCGCGCTCACTTTTAGAGCACTAATGGCGAGGCAAAGCGCAAACACAATATCTTCATCACCCTCAAAAATATTCTGCCACAAACAGTGACGTGGCCGGTGCCTAAGACGCGCTGCTCACCACAAAACTTCGCAAGTTGAGATTTCTACAACTTTTAAACATCAGCATGCTCGTTTTGCTAACGAGCATCAACATCTCCGTCACCTGTAATATGATCCTGCCCAAACCGCTTCGCATTTGTAGACAAATAAATCATTTTTAGCGCACTGACCAGCGTCAGCGAGCAGGCGCACGGGAAATCCTGGAGAATCTATCCCCGTCTCTTCCGCCATCTTGGAACTACCGCCCCGCCACCTATAGGGCGTTGGAGTTGCGAATACTCCGACTAGAAGCTCCGCCTTCAGCGCGAGCCTGCAGCTTCCGCAGTGCTTTGCTTACCCGTTCCTGCGCGTACACACTTGTGCTAGCAAACGCAGAAAGCTTGCGCTGAAGGCGGAGCTTCTAGTCCCAGCCTATAAGGGGTGAACGGAGTATGAGGTAGGGTTCCGGCTCGGCCGTTGTTCTTTCTAATGCAAATGAGGAGGGCGTCCCGTATTCCCCCTATTAAACTATTTGCTTTTAGCACCCCGCCAGCTTATTTCTGAACAGAGTAGTAGAGGTGCAGTATATCTCTGCTATCCGCCATACCGATTGTGTACTCCGCCCGGTACATAATAAAAAATGTTTACACTCTCAAGAGCTGTATATCAGCTTGCCCTGGGCTAAGACCCTACGGATGTTACAGTAACATCCTGAGCAGGGGTTTCCCAGGATTCTAACTCAAGGGGGTGTCCCAATGTTCTCGGGGGGGGGGGAGGCGATGCGAGTCGAGGCTAGATAAAATATAAAACTGTTTCTTTAGTCCACTAGCTAAATTACAGACGTCTATTAACAAAAATGCTCATACCCGTCATGCATGTTTCCCTTTCTCTATATATACACCTGAGAGGTGGTGTTTTCTACTTAACCTGAAAAAAAAAGAATTTTTTTTTTTTCAGATTCAAGGGGGTGTTTAGGAAACTAGGGGTTGTACACTCCCAGGGGGGTCAGGGATATCCCTGATCCTGAGGCTGTTGGTAAGCAACCTAGTATAAAATGCTGGGCGATGCTACGGCGTGCACGTTCGTCTGTTCCTTGCGCACCGTGTGTTTGTTTACCTCATAAATGTACCCCTGCACACGCGTATTTTGCCCCCCGTTCTCAACCAATAAAGGTGAAAGCTTGGTTGCTTCGTCATCGTGCTTTCTTTATGCGACGTTGCCCTTTAATTGGCGCGCCCTTCTTAGCAATCCGATGCGAGAAAGACTCAGTTTAGAACACTTGCTCGCCGTATAGTTTCAGCTTAAGTCCTGACGCAGCGGACGCTACGAGCTAATGGCACCAGTCAAGCAGCGTCGCGCGCAAGTCACTGGGACAATTATGTTCATGATTGGCTTCGCAATGATAGAACGCGTTCAGAAACATGACCAGCATCACGATGGTGCGCTTTTGAAGCCACCTGATCGGTTTTACCAGCTCACGTAGCGTCTGCTGGGTCTGTACTTAAGGTGAAACGAAATATAGCAGCCTCCAAGCAACAAGTTACAAACAAGTTCGCAAGCATCAGACACAGCATGTAGTTCTCACGGGCACTCAAAAAGGTAAGTACAGATGCAATGTATCAGGCACGAGATGGAAATTATGACCTCTGCTGACTTCCTCCGCCTCATATGCTAAGCAATCCAAATACGCGTATGCGATGGTGACCGTCTCCAGGATTATTAATCGTTACTAGAATATCGCTTTCTCCGCTTTTATTTCACGTAAAGCATGAGGTATCTATTATCTAAGGATTGTATTTTAAAGCAGAAAGCATTAAACTATAAATAATGTGACATACTATAATCGTTAAAACAAGCTTGGCTGAAGCTGACTGAAGTGGTGTCAGCGGAGCTGGGGCGGAAATGGGAGCGCCACCCACTTCCACCCTAACTTTCGGCGCCACGGCCCGCGACTCCATCATCGCGCCTACCACCTCCGTCACCATCACCGCCGATGAACCCCATCTTTCTTTCACCACGCAAAAAAAAAAAAAGCCAACTACCCGCATTCCTTTTGCTGCCACGCCCTCAACGCTGCACCCCTCAAAGGTTCAAAGGAGTTTATTGGCTTTACTTCATACAGCCAAGAGCCTGAGGCAGCCAAAAGGCAGAAACCCGTGCATCCAAGTGCTGGCTGCCTCCTCTGTACCTCCACACAGTCTAACTCACCGCAGAAGCTCTACACGAGCATGTTCACGCGGACAACTCACCGCGTGCAACCCAACAAGGCTCAATGCAGTGCGACCCAATGCGGCAACACCACGCAACTCACCGCGTGCCACTCAACCAAGCAAATCACTGCGTGCAACCCAACGCAACTCAATGCGTTCAACCCAACGCGGCAACAACAGGCAACTCACCGCGTGCCACTCAACCAAGCAAGTCACCGCGTGCAACCTGACGCAACTTACTGCGTGTAACCTGTGAGCATATGTTAACCGCAGCCATCTGTTATTCTTCCATTCCCTCTGTCACCCCGCTCCGTTTCTTTCCTTCCAAATTGATCCCCGCAACCAGAGTTCTCTAGAGCCGAAAAGCCCTCGCCGTTCAAACCGACCGTCCATTCTCCTCGCCCTCAGTTCTACCCATCGCCCAAATGTAAACACCAGCCAAGTTGACTCTGCTCGCAAGCCCCGGCAGCCGACTCCTTCGCCACAGCTGTAACCTTACCCCTCACCGCATAAACTAGCCTCGGACTCGCCCCTGCCCGCCGACATCGCCTCTGCCTCTTCGCCTCAAGATTCTCCAAGCCGCGTTCTTCTCTACCAGTTCCTTCCGCCCGTCCCACCGACTAGGACATACCTTCCTTCTCCGTAATAAACAGTTATCTTAATCTTTAAACTTGTTCTTTCTTCCTGGGGCCTGCCACCGGCCCTCACATCTGGCGCAGTCGACCCTTCGAACCTCAATTTTCAGTCTTCATCGCCTTCGCCTCCTGAACAATGGAATACTTCCAGACCTTCGGTAAGCCTACTTCGCCATCTTGCCCACCATCGCCAACGCCCCTCGCCATGATCCAGTGGGACCAAGCAACTCCAGTGGCCCTTCACGCCTTCACCGCCAATTTCCTCGCGCGGAACTGGATGCCAGAGGACTGGATTCCTCAGGATCCAAAGATGACCTGGTCGCCCTGCCTCGTCTTTTCTTCAAGACCAAAAGCAACAAGAGCCCCAGCCCCAACTCCCCGCGCCTCAAGTGTTGCCTCCCAGCACCGAGAATGGCGACACGGCACAGCCTACCATCACACCCGTGTCCCCGCCCGACGTAATGCAACTCCTGGCATCGTGCCTGCAGCAAAACACCCAGCTTCTGGCCGAATAGGGCTTTTGGCCCTATATTCCACTATCGGCCGAAACTGCATTACGGCCGAGAGAGAGCGGAAGGGCCGGGAGTGGCTTTGAGGCCAAATAGGGCATAACGACCGATAACTCCATTGATGGCCGATAGTCTCTGAATAGGCTAGTGTGGCTGCCTTCTTGGGGGTCGTGTTGTGGTTGATTACTTTAGTTGCCACTCAAATGAGTTAGATGGCGCCACATATTTATTTTATTTGTCAGTGCACATTGTATCTCTCGGTGACGGCAAATACTGCGTTTTTGGTTTTATTGCTTCATCCTTTACGATTAATTACAACATGTAGCGCTTTGACCGTTTCGACTAGCTTCTCTATTTTGCTATACTCCGTGTCAACATGTTTTAGCAGAAGGCGAAGGCTATGCCCTCGTGAGCCAATTAGAGAGACGGAACGAAGCACGTGACACTTCTTCAAGGCAAGTATGCACTCCGACGGTGAGTTAATTGTCATGTTCTGACATTCTGATGGCCCAGGTGTTTTTCATATTTCCTATTATGTGTTTTCTTCAACGTTCCGCTGTAAAAATATTGAAAATAAAATTTTAAAATCAACCTCACTCATCGTTTTCGTAGCCGCCCGGTAGAATCAGATACATAACTAATTTAGTTAAAGTGCTGAAAATTGAAAAGACACAATAAATGTTTCACTGAACTCTTAAAAAGCCGATAATTAAAATATAGGAATGTTATACCAAAAAGGCGCTCTAAATTAATAGCATTTATTTGGAAATATGTGTGCGTGTGTGTACAGAATCCAAATATGCAGATGAAGGAACTACTGATGAAACGAGTAAGAAATGATAAAGTGCAAAAAAGCAAATAAATAAATGAAAACTTCGGATAGGCAAGGCCGGCGTACCGACTGGTGCAAGCCGTGAAGGGTGAAAACAAACCGGTGTTTGCAGCCACCGACAGATACACTCTTAAAATGTCGTAAGTTTACTTTCCCGCAAAATATTGTAAACGCCATATTTTTCGCGATTAGGTCAAAGCTGGGGTTTTGGGATAATTTGCGGGTTCTAATTTTCGCGACGCGGTAAGATCTCAATATAGATTCTAATGTGCTTATATTTTAACGAAATTGTTCGCGGGACCTATTTTTCGCGAATTGTAGGCGACGCGAAGATTAGCTCCTCTCGAAAATTATGTAGTTTACAGTCTCCGGAGCGCCAATCATTGTAATCTGAGAAGAGACCACGGCGATTCACGAGACTGAAAATATGTTAATTTCATCCGCTATGCTCAATGTGGCGCCATCTATCTTATTTGGTGGCAAATAAAGTCGTCAACCACAACGCAACTCCCGAGAAGGCGGCCGCACCAGCCCATTCAGAGACTATCGGCCTTAATGCAGTTCTCGGCAGTTATGCCCTATTCGGCCTCAAAGCCACCCCGGCCGTTTCGCCCCTCTCGGCCTTAATGCACTCTCGGCCGTAATGCGACTATCGGCCTTAGCGAGATGCTCCCTCGAAAGAGGGTAAAACAGTCTGGGTATATAATAGGGTGCCCACCTGAACAGAGGAAGCTGGCTCGCCAAGAACCAAATGGTGTTTCGAAATCCAGACAAAGTAGTACAGGAGAGAATGCCGCAGATTCTTCGATGTCTCCGACGACCACAGCGATAGCGGCGCTTCAACACAGACGTCTATACGACCTTTCCTTTGACAACCTGTGTCGCCTGCTAAGGCCTCCTCTTGCCTTGGGAGTTGGGATGCTTTATTCCCTCAACTTGCTACATCTGTAGGTAGTCCCTCAGTTCAAGACAGGCTTTCTTCTCGCGCAGACCATCTCCTCTCCTCGCGCTTCGGCTCTCCCCAAGGAAGCAATTACCCGACCCTCGTGATTGCTCAGACCGCCAAAAACAACAACAGCAAAAAAAAGTGCAGCTGCAATAAAAAAAAAAAGCTAGAAGAAATCCTTGTGTGCTTTGGGAAATGTCGCTACTCGAAATAGAAGCAAACTGAACAAGCTGGCTGGCTGGGTGGACAAAAACAGTTCGCTGCTTGTTCCCCCACATGGCCCCAACCCGCGAGTGCACATGGGAGAGCCCCAGAAAAACGATCAAGCAGGGGAAGAGATGAGATCTTCCTGACTGTTGTTGCGATAGGCCTTGGCCAAGGTCACGTCCTTCCTTCGCTTCCCCTTCTTGTCCACCCGGCGGGGTTTGGCCTTCCCATTGAGGGTAGGCGACCGGCCGTCTGAGCCGTTGTTGACCGAACACGTCGCCCGGCGCCGTGTTGACGCCGCCACACCTGGGAGCGGAGCTGAGCTGAACTATCCAGGAACCAGCTGCACTGCCGGGGGAGGATTCCGGGGGACGACGCCGGCGGCGGGACTTCCGGGCGAGTACGTTCAGTTCAGGTTTTCGTCCGGCGCCACTTGCGGATTATCCCGCTAAACCTTTCCTGAGCCACGACGCCGCATAATGAGGGGATCATCTCCATCACGGTCAACGTCTCACGAGCTGACAGCGGACCCTTCGTCACCGACTCCTGGCGCGGCTTATCGAGGTCAAGAGTGCCCCGGCGCCGGATTTGGAAGCCCGTCCGACGCTGCAGTGTGTGCGTGCATGTGCGTGCGTGCTCGAGAGCATGAGTGGGGGCGGGGCCTGAACATGACGTTCGTTGGCAGTTCGGCCACCATTGGCTGCCAACCGCGGGAACATCGACAGCGACTCTATAAAAAGAGCAAACGAGAGGTGGCAAGGTGTGCTCTCGGACGATGGAGACTTCTGTATATATGTAATTAAACAGAGTTTATCGTGAGACACCCTCCCGTCTCCTGATGTCCCTGCCTGGAGTCGGCCTGCGGTTCCTGTCCTCGCCTGGCCCTGCCTGAGGCTGCCTGGGGAACTCCTCGGTCACAACAACTGGTTGGCAGCGGCGGGATGACGTGCCTGCTCATGGTTCCTGGTACGGGTGAGTGCTTTGCAATTTTCCCTTGATTTGCCAGACCTTTTGCTCAGTGTTAGGTACGCGAGTAGAAGGCTGCCCTTTCGGCTCAGAAAAAGCGAAGTTCAAGCTGACTGAGTTAGATAGGGGAGGGAGATTGCGACACTCGGGATCATGGAAGTCAGTGAGCTACGCATTCCTGAGTTGGTGGCGGTATGCGAGGAGCTTGGCATAAGCGTGGGGCAGGCAAGGCGAAGAAAGCCGATCATGGAGCTACTTCGCGAAAAGGAAGTGTCCGACGTAGAGCTTCAGGAGGCTTGGGAGCTGATTCGGGAGCGGGACGAAAGAGCGAAGGCTGAAAAGCAGGAGCGGGACGAAAGAGCGAAGGCTGAAAAGCGGGAGCGGGACGAAAAAGCGAAGGAGGAACGCGAACGCGAGAAGCGGGCTCATGAATTAGAACTCAAAAGGTTGGAGGTAGCGAAAATTGAGGCTGAGCGTTCAAGTCGTCCTGGATCGGGTGTGCGGCTAGCGGAGAGAGTCAAGATTAAGGACTTAATGCAGCCGTACAAACTAGGAGAAGACATTGGTCTTTTCCTGGTCAACTTCGAGAGAAGCTGCGAGCGAGCAGGTTTCGCGCGCGAAGACTGGCCTCAGTATTTGTTGACGCTGTTGCCCTGTGAGGCGGCCGACGCGGTTGCAAGGTTAAGTGGAGAGGAGGCCGAGAGCTACGAAAGCTCGAAGGCCGCACTTCTTAAGAAGTACCGTCTTTCGACAGAGGCGTTCCGCCAGCGGTTCCGCACGGCGACTAAGAAGGGAACGGAGTCCTTTCCCGATTTTGCGTACACCCTGAAGGCTAACCTGGTAGAATGGTTAAAGAGCTCAGACGTGTACGGGGATCATGATAAGGTGATCGAGTGCCTTGCGGTAGAGCAGTTTTTACGAGGCATTCCGGAGACCGTCAGGTTCTGGGTCCAAGACAGGGACCCAGAAATGAACCTCCGGAAGGTGGCAGATCTCGCGGAGGAATACTCCATGCGCAGGGGTCTAGACAAAGACAAATCGGGACAAACGCGCTCATGGCGAGATGGCCAGAAAGAGTTTCGGTCGTTAAAGGAGGACTCGGGAAAAGGATTTCTTAGGAGGGGAAACATGAGAGATGTCCCAGATGATAAAGAGTCGCAGAAGGAGGGGGAGCAGTCGGTAAAGAAAAGAAAGAAATGCCTGGAAATAACGCGCGAGCCTTCGAAGCGAAGAGGCCAGTTCGGTGTTTCCGGTGTCAGAAACAAGGGCACATCGTGGCCAACTGCCCCGAGAAGGTTGTGTTCTCGTATGTTGCAGAGGGCGCCGACAACAGCGCCCTACTGGCTCCGTACACGAAAGAAATGCTAGTGAACGGCAAGGCTTGCATGGTGCTTCGCGACTCGGCAGCAACGATGGATGTAGTGCACCCTTCTTACGTCGAGTCGGGTGACTACACCGGCGAGTGCGCCTGGATAAGGCAAGTAGTAGAGGAACACAGTGTATGCCTTCCGATTGCGAAAATCTGTATCAAGGGGCCTTTCGGCGAGCTCATCACTGAGGCGGCAGTCTCGAAGAGCTTGCCTCAACACTACCAGTACTTGTTCTCAAACAAGTCGGAGCTGCTACTTCGCGAGCAAGGAAAGAGTTTCGCGGAAGAGACAGTAATGGCACTAACGCGATCCCAAGCAAGAAAGCTCTCATCAAGGTTAAGATACGAACCTAACGAGGAGGAGGGTCGGTCCGCGGCGCGCGAAGAGCTGGTCGACGGAAAACCTGCAGGCGCGGCAAATCAAGAGGACTTGCGATCGGAGGATGCCGCGAGGAGTTCCCCACCAGATCAGCAGCAGATTCCAGAGGACCACGAGGAAGGGCAGGGTTTTATTTCGCCATTATCTCCGAGTCTGGACACGCTTCGGGTTCTTGATCGACCTACACTGATCGCAGAGCAAAAGAGTGATGCCACTCTCAAGGCATTGCCAGACGGTTACAAGGAGGGAGTAGCACACCAGAATATTTCGTTCTACACCAAGTCAGGGCTGCTATGCCGAAAGTACCGAGACAGGAAGGGCCGGGACTTTGACCAGCTGGTCATTCCGCTTAGATTTAGAGAGGATCTTCTCCGGCTGGCTCACGGGAACTGCTGGTCGGGACATTTGGGAATTCGGAAGACCAAGGCAAGGCTGATGCAAGAATACTACTGGCCCGGATGCTGGAAGGATGTTGAAGAGTTCGTGCGATCGTGCGATGTCTGTCAGCGCGTAGGGAAGTCATCCGACAAGCACAAGGCTCCGATGCGTCTGGTTCCCATCATCACAGAGCCGTTTCGAAGGCTTGTAATTGACATCGTCGGCCCGTTTCCCGTCACGCAGTCGGGATATCGCTACATCTTGACAGCAGTGTGCCCGGCTACGAAGTTCCCTGAGGCCATCCCTCTCAAGGAGGTGAACTCCACGAGCGTAGTCGACGCGCTCCTTTCCATTTTTTCTCGCGTCGGATTTCCCCTCGAGATTCAGTGCGATAATGGAAGCGTCTTCACGAGCGCCCTAACTACGACGTTTTTGGAAAAATGCGGAATCAAATTGATTCACAGCTCCATTTGCCACCCACAATCTAACAGCGTGGAAAGGATGCACGGGGTGCTGAAGAGAGTGTTGAGAGCTTTGTGTTTTGAGCACCAAAGGGACATTTGGGCATTTCTGGGTCTAGCTGGTTATTACCAGCACTATATCCATAACTTTTCCGACATAGCCAGTCCTTTGACCGACGCTCTTCGTAAAAACGAGCCGCAAAACCTGATCTGGGACGACGCGAAAGAAAGCGCCTTTCAAGCCTTGAAAAGGGCGTTAGTTCAAACGCCAGTGCTAAAGGCCCCTGATTATGACCAGACGTTTGTCGTGCAGTGTGACGCGAGTGAGAGGGGAATTGGGGCAGTTTTGTCGCAGGTAGACGAGCAGGGAAACGAGCGACCCATTCTCTACATTAGCCGAAAGCTGACAGTTCGCGAGGAGGCTTACAGCACCTCAGAGAAGGAGTGCGCCTGCCTGGTCTGGGCTGTACAGAAGTTATCTTGTTACCTGGCCGGGACTAAATTTATTGTGGAAACGGACCACTGTCCTCTTTCTTGGTTGCAAAATATGTCCCACAAAAACGGCCGCCTCCTCCGCTGGAGTCTCGCTCTGCAGCAGCACGCGTTTGAAGTGAAGTACAAAAAGGGGAAGCTAAATGGGAACGCTGATGGCCTAAGCCGGGGCTTCTAAGACGTGAACAAGCTCCATGATCGGATGGTACAAATTTGTAAAGTTTTTTGTTTGTTACAAATCCTTAGAAAGGGTCATTTTGATTTTGTGATTGTGTTTTTATTTCAAAGCACGCTACCATAACTTTGTTTCTGTTTGCCTGGTTTAGGGTATGGTTTAATTTAAAGGGCTTAGTGACAGCCTGAGCTCGAGTGTCGAGTGAGGGAGATTTTAGGTAATAGGTGGAAGGGGGTTGTCTTTTTCCTTTTGGTCTGGCGGATCGGGGAGGAAAGCGAAGCGCTTGTCGCTACTGGGATCGTGACTTGCTATGTTTGTCTCGCCAATGCCTTCCTCTTGTGACCTGAGTTGAGGTCCCCCACTCCAGAGATTTTGGACCCGGCCCTCGTCTACGTCTCAAGGCAGGTGATGAACACCGGACCCTCTCCCAAGAAAGCGAGGCACTCATCGAGTCAGCGCAGCAGTGTGGGACTGCTGCCCTCCTGATGAGCTCAGTGGCGGCGGAGGTGTTGTTGCGATAGGCCTTGGCCAAGGTCACGTCCTTCCTTCGCTTCCCCTTCTTGTCCACCCGGCGGGGTTTGGCCTTCCCATTGAGGGTAGGCGACCGGCCGTCTGAGCCGTTGTTGACCGAACACGTCGCCCGGCGCCGTGTTGACGCCGCCACACCTGGGAGCGGAGCTGAGCTGAACTATCCAGGAACCAGCTGCACTGCCGGGGGAGGATTCCGGGGGACGACGCCGGCGGCGGGACTTCCGGGCGAGTACGTTCAGTTCAGGTTTTCGTCCGGCGCCACTTGCGGATTATCCCGCTAAACCTTTCCTGAGCCACGACGCCGCATAATGAGGGGATCATCTCCATCACGGTCAACGTCTCACGAGCTGACAGCGGACCCTTCGTCACCGACTCCTGGCGCGGCTTATCGAGGTCAAGAGTGCCCCGGCGCCGGATTTGGAAGCCCGTCCGACGCTGCAGTGTGTGCGTGCATGTGCGTGCGTGCTCGAGAGCATGAGTGGGGGCGGGGCCTGAACATGACGTTCGTTGGCAGTTCGGCCACCATTGGCTGCCAACCGCGGGAACATCGACAGCGACTCTATAAAAAGAGCAAACGAGAGGTGGCAAGGTGTGCTCTCGGACGATGGAGACTTCTGTATATATGTAATTAAACAGAGTTTATCGTGAGACACCCTCCCGTCTCCTGATGTCCCTGCCTGGAGTCGGCCTGCGGTTCCTGTCCTCGCCTGGCCCTGCCTGAGGCTGCCTGGGGAACTCCTCGGTCACAACACTGTGCTATGGAGGCTGCAGGCGCCTGCTTTTATTTTATCCCTATTATCTCGGAGTTGTCGCGTTGTCCGCGGTGACACTTTGCTATACTTCGTAACTTTTCTGGAATTTCGTCGGCGAAGGTTGTGCCGTGATTTGCATATTCAAATAAAAGTTTACATCATCATCGGGAGCTCAGCATATTGCCCAGCAACACCCTGGAAAATGTCAGCGGGTGCTCAAGCCCCTGTTGCCCCTCCACCCCCCCCCCCCCCGGTTCTGGGGTCCCTGATTGAGACAGCTGCCCAATACAGAAGCGCGAGCTAGCCCGCGCACCATGCATTGAGACACGCCTTTCTAGAGCGAGCGGAGCGAGCGCTCGCTCTGCTGAAGTCTACGTTCCATAGCCGAGGTCTTGTGCACTCGCGCTTGTAGTTTTGGCTGCAGTCAGCTGAAGGATAAACCGAGTATTCGAAGTTCCAGCCCGCCGCTCGCCGTCTCACGAACGAAAAACCAGAGGAACGGGGACGGCGGCGGAGACGGTGGCAGGGACCAGAGCCGCATATACAGAGTTTGGCCATTCATTTGGAAGTATAGGAGGCATATGAGTAGATGCCACTGCCTGAAAGCAGGCTGGGCGTGCCCCAGGGCGTCTTCACAAATTCAAATGTTGCCAACCAGAAGCCGGAAGTAATACCCTGGCGGTGGTCGCGAGAAACAAAATCTAATAAGTGCGTCGGGAGTAACCCTCAGTGACTGAATTTATGGTGCACGTGATGTTTCAATCACGGTCATCTAAAATCATGGTGGAAGAACGCGACTAAGAGTGACGATCGACATAATCCGTACGCCAGGCTCCGAGAGACGGGAATCTGCCGTCCGAGCGGTCACGCCCTGTCCGAGCAAAACAGAGTTCGAGCGGCACATTCGTTTCTTACATCTTTTTGCATAAGCGAAACATCACGTGCACCCCATTTTCAACTATGAAGAGTTAATAGATATAATCCTTATGCTCTTATCAACACTGTTTGTCGCTACCACTGCTAGGGGATTCTTTTTGGCTCCTGGTTGGCCACGAGAGCATGCCAAGCCCTTTATCTCCGTCTGGTGCACGCCCTGGCTCTGCCCGCTCGTTTCATTGACCAAGCTCTCTCTGTTCACGGCTGTTACGTTTCTTCGTTAAGGGAGTTAAGGATTCAACCGCTATTTATTTGTACCCTTTTCCTCATAGATGGCGCAGAATTTTTCCGGAACAAACGAGTTGCATGTTCGCAGCTGCGCATGCAGGTCGGGCGCTCGAGGTGGGCTCGGGCCACGGGCTGTTCGCCGCCGATCTCGAGCTAGATCTTCTTCGCTCTGCGTCCGCCGCTGCAGGAAGCGGCCAACAGGCGGCGCGAGATACGAGCCAGTACATACGTAGATTACAGTGGTTTACAAAACATAGAATAAGCTCCGATTTCCAAACGGACTCGAAATTCCATCCACGTTCGAAATTATCGAAAGCACAGGGTGCGGCGTTGCGGCCGTTTGGACCACCACAATTAACACGCAAACGTTGTTTTGCAAAAAAAAAAAAAAGAAAAAAAGAGGTTATTTTTAGAGCTTATTTTCAAGCTAGAAAACAAAAAAGAAATAAAGTTGGAGTTTTGCACTTCCTATCTCCTATATCGGCCTGCTCTTCGTCTGAATACTGGTTTGCAAACCCGCTCCCAGGATGTGTGGAGTAAAGCCCATCTATCCTGAAAAAAGTGGCGCCAATCATTTTTGTGAAAATGCTCGAGACACGTGCCGCGCGCCACTTCTGGGAAGAACTAGAGCCACTAAATGAGCTGCGCTTAGAGTATCGGCACTCTGTTCCCCAACATTGTTGTGGGCGCCAACATTTTGGTGCTTGTGCAGAGTAGACGCAACTGCCGATCGTCATGATTCAAAAGCGCGACTTCCTCAGCATTATATTTGGTGTTAGGAAGCTCATATAATATTGCTTTTATCTGTCGTGAACTGTTTAAACATTTGTGAATGGCGGAAAAGCGTTTCCTGTGATTTCAGATAAATCTTGAGAAAACTGGCAACCATGATTTTAAGCCACATAATGAACAAGTGTCGTTACTCTGAAGCGTGGCCTCTTTAGTGGCACTATAGAAGAACATGGCGTCTGAAATCTAGCTCAGTGCTGCGCTGTTCCGCCATGATCTTCCCTAGTGCCACTAAATAAGCTACGCTTCAGAGTAACGACACTTGTCCATATTGTGGCTTAATATCATGGCTGCCAGTTATCTGAAAATTTATCTGAAATCACAGGAAACGCTTTTACGTCCTCCACAAATGTTTAAACGCTTCGCGACAGAGCAAAGCAATATTACATGAGCTTCCTAACACCAAATCAAATGCCGAGGAAGCCGCACTTTTGAATTATGACGATCGGCAGTTGCGTCTGCTCTGTACAAGCACCAAGATGGCGGCACCCACAGCAATATTGGGGAACAGAGTGCCGACCCTAAGCCTAGCTCTTTAGTGCGAGGTCCACACTTCTGCACGGCGAGTCAAAAGCAACAAGAAGCAACCGTTTCCTACCCGCGAACTGTACCAAGGAGTTCTCTGTCCAAGCAAGTAGCGCGGCTCTACTACTCGTCCACAATCGCGCGCCACGTGCACAGCAGCTCACAACATTGGCGACGGGTATGGCAAGAAAGGACACTTTCCGTCTGTCTGCCTGCCAGCGAAAAAGAACTACTCAAATACAGAAAGTCATGTCGCACTCCAGCTATCCTCGTAAATTTTATAAGTTGAAGGCGCTGCCGGCAAGTGCAGACTAAATTCCTCTGATAAAATTCACGCTTAAAAGTACCGCCAACCATTGTTGTGGAAACGCGCAAGACACGTGCGAGGAGCGGGTGCTCCGCTGCCATTCGCTTCCAAGGGCCGCTCATTTCAGTACGGCGCCGACAGCTGCTTCCAAGGGCCGCTCGAGACACGGGCCTCGTGCACTGGCGCATTTGACGCCACTTGCAAGACAAACGCAAACAGCATCGAATGGCTTTATAGCTCTGCTTTATCACAGATAACGTGAAACGCAGTCAAAGCTGACTGTGCGCGAGCGCGTAACTTCAGTCTATGTATGTCTTGCGCGAGCCACGCGTGCAATTGATTATCGTGTCAGCCCATGCTCGTGCCAGTACGCGATCAGCGTGCACGACTAAGGCATGAGCACGAGTGCTAGCTCCAGACAGATAACTAGCGATACGAGTGTCTCAAGTGCAATAAAGCAAAATAGTTCAGCCAGCGCTTCGCGCAGGGAACCATGGGCGTGACTGCGTGAGCATCTTGTCGAGATGAAGAGTACAGTTACGTACTGACGGTCGAGAGATGCGCCACAGACTGTTAGTGTTATCGCTCAAACGCTAGCGAATCTGTCGCGCTGGCGGCAGAAGACTTGGAACTCCGCCGTATAGTTTTTCCGCACATTGCATTCGCATGTCGAAACTTACTAGTATCCGAAGCTCTCGGCAGATGTGCGTCAAAGATTCACGCTTTGAGGCTCAGCAGAACGCATTGCTAGTGGCTGAGCGCAGAACGTGAGGATCAGGTGTCGCAGCGCTATAAAAGTCACAGCCGCACGTTGCGACAGCGCTGAAGTGACTGTCGAGACGCTGCTCGTGCATAGCGCAAGTGCGCACGTGCGAAGACAGCGCACACCACGAATGCGGCGGGATATCGATTAGTACCCAGCTGCAACGCTGTCACAGCACTAAAGCGAACGCGTAGCTTCAGTCTAGCCGTGTTTCATGTCTATCTGCCGAGAACGCGTGCAATGATCAATCGAGATACAGCCCTGTGCTCGCACCAGTAGCTTGCACAGCATCACGCTAACACATCGAAGCAGAGTATAGTCCAGACAGATAAAGAGGGATCGGTGGCCAAGTGCAATAAAGAAAAAAGGATACGTGTCCGAGTGGGCTATACTCCGTTTCAGCTTGTGTCGCAGCCGCAGACAATGCTAGAAGCGCGAGCTCATGGCGTTCAGCGCCACTCTAAGCACGAGCGCTCGTGCATGTCAAGCACGTGTCCAGAGCAACACGCTCGCGCTTGTAGCATCGGCTGCATCTAGGTACCCAAGCTGAAACGTAGTATAGAGCCACCGTGGCTAGAGCACACCAGCTCGGAGCACGTGGAGGGAAAGCTCGCGCTGTATAACCCAGGGATCCTGGGTTCAATCCCCACCCCTGCCCGTTTCAATCTGGATGAGCATCGTACCGGCGTGCGGTCGTGTATCACTACTGCGTGATTCACGTTAAAGACCCCAGGCTATCGGTTGTACTGCACTGGCTGAATTGCTCGTCTACAGCTGGGAAACAGGTCGCCCGTTGAGGCAGACTATGTTCTAGGCTGTATAAACATAGACACAAACCAATTTGTTTCCAGACAGATAAGGTAGCACCGCTTCATTCCATCGTGACATAGTAAGATCACTGTTGAAAGAGGTGTTCATAACAGACAATAGCAAAGTGAACTCCCGAGGTTATTTATGAAGACACTAAAGTTATTTAGAGGTTCATTTGATTTTGCCTAAAAATTAGAAAGGTGAAGAGAAAAAAACAAAAAACGTACGCCTCACCTTTGGTAGAAACGTATTTTCTACCTATTGATGGCCCGTTTTTCTCTTAGTAATCCGCAAAACGGAAAGTGTTAAATTTACAAAAAAAAAAATTGTTTCGGGAGCCAAAACGCGAACGTCAAAATTCAATTTGCATCTTAGAGTAAGCACCTGTTTGTTGGTTAAGAAAATATATTGCAATAGTTCAAAATAATAGAAATCATGCTTCTATTTTTGTTTTTCATATCCACTCGCCACCAAACAAGGTCTACAGAGAATAAAAATATCTGAAATAATGTTTCATAATATAAATGTTGTTCGGAATAAGTATTTTAGCCTTCCTTGCAACTCATTCAACTATTTTTTTTAATTTTCAAATACATATTAGTAGGGTGCCTTCATCTGCGCTTTGCTTAGGGTGGAGACACCTGGCCATTTCGCCCCACACTTTTATTTTTATTTTTTGTTCAGAAGCGCGTGAAAGAGCGTGTCCCGGCACGTGTTTGTGGCGCTGACTGTGCTATGGCGACATTTTGTTTTCGTCGATTTATTTGTATTTTACCCGTGAGCGCGTGGTGTCGGCATCGGGTAGTATACTCTGTTTAACCTTATGATGTACCGCAGGAAAGGCTACAAGCGCGAGCTCTTGTCTAGGGCACATCTTGGAGGCACAAGCTCTGCGCATTAGGGGCAGCTGCCAATTCTATGAGCTCGCGCTTCTAACCTTTGCTGCGGTACAACATAAGGTGAAACGGAGTATACAAAGGGTGGCATCACCCTAAGCAGAAGGACATTGAGGCACCCTACATATTAGGGTATCTCTGTTCAACCCTGCACGATCTTAGGGTGCTTACGAGCCACACTTGTAGCGTATGCAAGCGTTTGACCACGCGCGCTAACGTAGCACACACAAAAATAGAATCAACAAAAGTCTCGCCTTCAGAGCCTTATCAGGCCTTTCGCTAGGAGTCTGCTGACGACTAGTTACACGGGCAACACGTGCTGGCGTCTACAGTCATATAACTGCTTGAAAGGAAAAGTATATTTTTTTCTATCTTATGTTGATTATTTACTTCTAATTACTTATATAGAAGAGATGAGCGCGTGCAGTGCATGCACTTAGCAATGTTTTTTGAGAAAATCTTATTTTTTGGCCCGTGTAGATAATTTACGCATCGCGGAAAGATTAAACTCTGAAAATGGGACGCCAGCAGCTGGAATAGAGCGCGAAAATTTGAGAGGAGGACGTCAACTGGATCAAAAGATAAAAACGAGGGAAGACATTTCTCTATGAGCGACGTCCACCTGAGCCTAATATTGTCAAAACAGGAACTTACGTTGTGGACACCTTTAGCATTTATTTACTTGAAAAAGAAGCTGTCAACAAAAAAATGAAACGATAGTCTTTTTTTTTTTTGCTGCCAAGTGTATTTTACATTTTCACTTATATAGATGTCACATGCGCCCACAACGTTAGTTCTATTTGTTTTGACGATATTAGACTTAGGTAAACGTCGGCTGATCCACTGCACAATGGCGGAACAACCGACATTGCGGAACGTGAGACTCTGAAACTTTGGGTGATAATCAAAAATGCTGCGAGCGCAAGCTTGTTTGTACCTTTGGCTTGAGCTCCCGCTGCACGAGTACTGTTGCAGCTGACGTGCAATCAAACACAAAGAGCTGACGCTTGTATCTATAATTGTGCAGGGATTCCACAGTTTGCAACAGAGGTCAAACTTTCGAAAAGGTCCATTGAGCTTGCCAGAAGCACTCTTCGTAGCTTGAGCGTTACATGTGACTCCTGTTTTATGTTTTGCACCCCCGTAAACTGAAGGAATATTTCCTCCGGACGTCCACTTCCGCTACCAAATAAGATGTCATGATCAGGTAAGGAGAAGCCCAAAGGTTATTCCCAGTGGAAGAGGGAAAAAAGACACAAATATGGTTGTTGTTTATTATGCCCTAGTTTCAAAGAGCGACAATTAGAAATAACCAACACCAATAAGCCTCAAGCAAAGGACACAATCAATCTCCGCCCCTGCCCGTTTCGATCTGGATGAGCATCGTACCGGCGTGCGGTCGTGTATTACTACTCCGTGGAGCACGTTAAAGACCCCAGGCTAGCGGTTGCACTGCACTGGCTATATTGCTCGTCTACAGCTCAGAGACAAGTCGCTAGTTGAGGCAGACTAACTTCAGGCTGTATAAACATACACACGAACACAAATGAAGCACGCACACAAAGGTATCTTTGACATGCTTGCTGTCTCTCGGTGCTTTTGAAGTAAGCACGAGCGATTGTAAGCCTGCCAAAGATACATTCGCGTGCGTGATTCATTTGCTTGACGCGTGTCGGTGTTGGTTGTTTCTATTAGTCACTCTCGTTGGACTTGGGCATGAGCATAGCGATCCCGCAACTGCCCAGAGCGGCAGTACAAACGGGGGCTTGCACCATTATTTCGAAGCATGCTCTATCATCATCATCATCGTAAACTTTAATATTTGAAAAGTGAAAGGACCTTGTGGTCCCTGGTCGGTGCCCTTAGTCCAGGGCTCCGTTGACCGCCCAAATTCGGCAGGCTTGCTCAACCAGTCGCTGCTGGTCACCGAGTTTACTGCCGGATAGGGCCGCCTCCCAGGAAGAAAAGGTGAGGGAATGAAGGGGGATGATTCCCTCGCCGGGGGAGGGGGGGATTTTAAGATGGAGTGGTACACGCTGGTACAACCTGTACCAGGAGCAGTACACCGTGGCCGCGGTAGGCAGCGGTAACGCTCTTCTAAAGGCCTATAAACAGTTGCGATTGAGAGCGTTTGGGTGTGTTTGACTGTGTTGCGGCTGCGAAAAACCAGGACATCCCTGCTTCGTATGTCCCGTGCCAAGATACTCTTCGAATTGAATTCCACGCTTCATACGAAGCATTGATGTGCAGTTGACTCGCTTCCGTTTCTTGACACAGCGCAGTCAAACGCACTAAAGGCTGAACTCCATGTAGCGAATTATGCGACGAATAACTGACGAACGTCGCCCGACGGCACGCTCACTTTGCGCGCGACGTAACAGCCACTGTCCTGATTTCACGCGCAGAGCAAAAGCCGCCGGGCAAAATTCGTCGATTTTTCGCAGCATATTCGTCCCATGGAGTTCAGCCTTAAAACGCAACTGTGTGTATGGGCATTTAAACAACCCATTATGCATGGTATTAATTCTTACCGTTCTTCAGAATCTGGTTTCGCTAGCACTTGCAGGAATCAATATTTTCCCCCTGTCATCAAGGCACACAACCGCTCTCACTGATGTAACACATAAAACCAAAATATTCGTTTGTAGGTAGGTAGGTATTTATTTGTGCTCGGAAGCACAGGCGACACAGAGATGCACGTAGCCCGTACAATGAATGCCGGAGAGGCCCGTATAAGGGGTGATAATAATAATACAGTGAGATATAATGTGAGGCACTGATAATGTACAATGAGGCATCACGAAGGAGGGGTCTAAGTTGATCGCAGGTGTGTGGCAGCTTCGCGACAAAGTTGCGGAACCTCGGGTCGGTCACTGATGGGCACGTTTCTTATTCTTTTTTGCAACGTTCAAAAAGTGCCGACAAACGGAGCCATCAATTGTAATTCTGTTGTGTCTATGTTTATACAGCGGGAAGTTAGTCAGCTCTGAGGGTATCTGGTATCTTCGTTTGAGATGAAAGACAGTGCAGTATACCGCTGCTTGTCTGACGTCTTTAACGTGTATCACGCAATAGTGATACATGACCGCACGGCGGTACGACGCTCATCCAGATTGAAGCGAACAGAGGCGGTGGATTGAATCCACGATCAGTGAGCTTTACAGCGCGAGCTTTCGCTACACGTGCTACTGATCCACGAGCAACGAGACATCGCGGTCGAATTCGAGCTTGAGAGAAAAACAACAACAGCAACAGCAAGAAAATCTCCGGTTTGAGGCATTTAGTACTAGTGTCGCCATCTCGTTTAACAAGTTAGAAATAAAATTAACAGGGTGATTTTATTTACACAAATACGCAAATACAACAATATTTTGCTTTCTCGTCATGGTCTTAAAATTAAGATTAGAGGCACCCCTAGTACGTACGGCCAAGCGTTTTGTCACGTTTGTCTTCTAAATAATTGTATTTTCAAAAATGCCTCAAAACGCGCTAAAAACAGTCAAAACGGTCATATTTCTGGATTTTATTAAAAATCTCCAGCGCTCTAAAGGAAAAATCCAAGGGCCGTACAACCTTCATTACGTCTTCATAAGTAACCTCCAAAAGAATGAATACTATCGTGCATTCGTGAAACTCAGGTTTGTGTAGCGAAATTTGCCCATTGAGTGACGAGCGGTTGAATCCCCTTAAATGCAGCGAGTTCGTTCAGAAGGAAGGGTTTATGTACAATATTTACATGTTAGTTCCAGTTGCTGCCGGAGTCACCATCGATCCCTCCGTTCTTGTCGTCGTCGTCGTCGTCTCTAGTTCAATCTCTCCTTACTTCTTCTTCCTCTTTTTGCAAGAATTATCCAACAAACTCCCCGGAAATGAGCGAAAGCTCATTCTTACAATTCCAGGGGATATAACAACTGTATCGGCTGGCAAAGTTCACGACCACTGGGTGTTTTTATCCTGCAAGAACGCACCTTGCCGTCCCTTCCTGGGAATGTCTCGTTGACCCTGCAGATTTTCCACATATGTCGCGGTAGTCTATTGTCCTTGAGGAGGACCAGGTCGCCGGTTTGTATACAGCTTGAATTGCTGGGTTTAGCGATGTGGGCTGACCTCAGTTCTAGTAAATATTCTGATCTCCATCTTCGCCAAAATTGATTCATAATGGTGTTTCGGTATTTCCAACATCGCGCCAAGTTTTCGGGGCTTGCTTGATCTTCTTCTGGCATTTGATGGGAGGGAGGTTGGTCAATTTGTGTCCCACCAGAAAGTGTGCTGGAGTGAGAGCCTCTCGTTCGTTTGCATCGGTGGAAATGAACGTCACTGGACGGGAGTTGACTACTGCTTCTACCTCCGTGAGGACAGTTGTCAGTTCTTCGAAATTCAGACTACTGCGGCCTAGAACCTTACGCAGCGAAACCTTGACTGACCTCACTAGTCTCTCCCAAAACCCGCCCCACCACGCAGCTCTCGCTACGATCGTTTTCCATTTAATTCTGTGGTTTGCAAAGTACGTTTGCACTTCCTCCCCTTCTATCGATTCAAACAAATTTTGGATGTCTTTGGCTGCTCTTTTGAACGTTGAGGCATTGTCGGAATAAATCGTTTTCGGGATACCTCTGCGTGCTACGAATCGTGTGAAGGCCAATAAAAAGGCCGTTGTCGTTAGGTCGCTCACCAGTTCGAGGTGCACAGCACGTGTCACGGCACAGGTAAACAGGACGATGTAAACCTTGTAGCTTCCGCAGTCACGTCGACAGATAAGCGGCCCAGCAAAATCCACCCCTGTTTTTTCAAACGGTTCGCACCTTAAAACTCGGTCTGCTGGTAGTGGAGCTACAGGCTCGGAGGCTGGTGCACAAGTTTGTCTTTGGCAAGTTATACAGCGACGTATGACCTTCCTTACGGCTTGCCTTCCCTTTAGAACCCAAAAAGTTTCACGTATTTGCGTCAACGTGTCTTGAACTCCGGCGTGCAGTAGCCGACGATGTTCTTCAGCGATGAGAAGGAGGTGAATCGGTGGTCTGCAGGTAAAATAATTGGATGTTTCACTTCTTCTTCGTTGTCGCTAAATTGCAATCGGCCACCAACTCTTACGATCCCATCACAGTCTATAATTGGGTTTAGCATCTTGATTTTTGAAGTCTTGTGAACTTGTCGTTGATCTCGCAAGAGTTTGATTTCCATTGAGAAGGCCTCGTTCTGTGTTGCTTTTATCCAGAATTTTTCAGCTTCTATAATTTCCTCGCTCGTTAGGAAACCACTTCGTTGGCCTTGTTGTTTTACGTTGTTTGCGAAACGTTTTACCCACGCCGTCACACGAATCAACTTGATAAATGAACTGTAGTCTTCCAAGCTCACCAGTTGATTATCTTGCGGTACAGTGAGTTGTATAATAGTGTCTTTCTTTTCTTCCACGAGGTATTCATTGCATTCTGGTTTACCCTGAATTTGACTCGGCCATGATGTTTCGGAGCGATGCAACCAGATGGGTCCATTCCACCATGTCTTGCTCTGGACTAGAGACTTTGGCATAAGTCCCCGTGTTAGGAGGTCTGCTGGATTTTCTGTGCCAGGGCAATGTCTCCAGTCTCTTGGTTCCGTCAGAGCTTGGATTTCCGTGATTCGATTTGCTACGAATAGCTTCCACCGGGTTGTTGAACCACGAATCCAATACAGGACAATCGTAGAGTCCGTCCACAGATATATCGGAAGTCCTTCCAGTTTCAACTTGCTCGTGAGGAACTGCGTCAGTCGAGCGCCTATTAATGCCCCCATGAGTTCTAGCCGCGGAAGAGTCAACCGCTTGAGGGGTGCTACTCTTGATTTCGCCATTATTAGAGCAACCCTCTTCCCATTTTGTTCTTTTGATGTCAGGTATGCTACAGCTCCGTATGCTCTTGTACTTGCGTCGCAGAAGACATGTAACGCCTTTTCTGTTTCGTCTTTGGAGAAGTCGAGAGCAATGAGTCTTGGGACCGCGATGTTTTTCAATGCAGTGAGGTCTTTACACCATGCGTCCCACTCTTCGTAAAGGTCAGAAGGTAATGTCTCATCCCAATCAACTCCTCGCTCCCATAGCTGCTGAAACAGAATTTTTACAGTGATTATTGCAGGAGCCAGTAGCCCCATTGGATCGAAAATGCGAGACGATGCTTGCAACACAAAGCGTTTGCTGTCCTCTCTTGAACACAGAAAGTTGATGAGAGAAGTGAGATCGAATTTGATCATGTCTGTCCGTGCTTCCCAACCTACACCTAAAACTTTCGTTGGACCAACCAGTTCGGTTAGTTCCTCTTGGGCGGAACTTTCTTTCCTCAATTCCTCTAATAATCTTGGACTATTTGACTTCCACTTCCGAAGGTTCATTCCTGCCCTCTTCATTATCTCCCTTGCTTCTCTGCAAAGGACTTCTGCTTCTTTCAAATTTTCCGCGCCCGTTATCAGGTCATCAACATACAGGTGGTCCTTTAAAATGTTCGTGGTTTGAGGAAATTCTTTTTCCATTAGGTCTAAATGGTGTCTCACCGTGGCTGCCAGGAGAAACGGACTTGATGTTGCTCCGAAAGGAACTCTGGTCATTCTCCACGTCACCACTTGTGGTAGTTGATGTCCTTGTTTGGGTGTACTGTCATACCACAAGAAACGTAATGCGTCTCTGTCTTGCTCCGCCAAGGCGACTTGCAAAAATGCCTTCTCGATGTCAGCTGTTACTGCGATGTTGTGCGTACGAAAAGCGATCAGTAGATCGATCAAGTCAGGGTTTAAGTTTGTTCCGCTGGACAAGACGTCGTTCAGAGAAAGTTCCCCAGTGGTGCTAGAAGACGCGTCAAATACAACCCGTAACTTTGTTGTTTGTCGGTCCTGTCGCACAACCGCTTGATGTGGCATGTAATATACGGGATTTCCGGCTTCTTCTGTATTTACGACCTTTTCTGCGAAGCCATTTACAAAGTATTCCCGAATGGTGGTGTCGTAGTCCATCATTAACGCTCTGTTTTTCATGAGGCGTACGGTTAACGACCTCAGTCTTCTTTCTGCATTCTCTTTGTTGTCGTTCAGCTCTTCAACTTGATCATTCCATGGCAGGGAAACTTCATACCGTCCATCTTTATATTTTACTTTGCTCTGAAATTCTTCGAACTGTAGATTTGCTTTGGTCAGTGATTCTTTTGCAGTTATACCAATGTGTTCCAGCTCCCAGAATGACCGCAGCTGTGCAGATATGTCAGTTATGTCAGCTGTAGTCACTTTCAATACTCCTGTAATCGATGAGTATATAGCAGTAGACGAAGTTGAGGACATGGGACCTTGTAGAGTCCAACCAAAGATAGTGTCGACGGCCATCAGCCCTTTTTCCAAGCGCTTTACACTTCCACTTACTACTTCCCAGTAATAGTCAGCTCCGATTAGAAGGCTGATGCCTTGCTCACATTCGTTGTTGCTGAAAGCGGTATCCGCAATAAGCATGTCTTCAGGTATGCTCAGCGCTACCTCTGGTGGTGCGGCGATAATGTCGGCACAAATCTGTGGGACCTCTAAAGCTTCAATGCGTACGTCTTTTCTGCTGTATTGATTGCGCAGCCATAGTTCAACTCTTCGACATTTTCTTGCAGCTCTTGCTGCGCCTTCTCCAAAGGTAAAGATGGTCAAGTCTTCTTCTCCAAGAACCTTCAGGTGAAGTTTCTCCGCGATGTCCTTTTTGACAAAAGTGCGTTGACTTCCACCATCAATCAGGAGCCGAACGAACGCACGGTCTCTTTCTCCTTCTGCCCACGCTTTCGCTGTTTGTAGAAGCACTTGGCAAGGCCCTCTGTTTTCCTTATCAGTGGCCTTTAGAGAGGACTGGAGCACATTTCCGGTAGGGACTGCTTCGTTACCTTCTATTAAGGGCTTGTTCAGAGATTGCTTTTCCAATGCATTGTAATTTGGGTCGCACATCGTTGTTGCATGTCTTCTGGAACAATTAGCACACTTTAGCCACCTTGCGCTTTTGCAATTCTTTGCACAATGGTTAGGTTTAGTGCATCGAAAGCAGCGATTGTTCTTTTTCAGAACTTCTTTTTTCGGTCCAGTGTTATACGCGCCGAACAGCTGGCAGCTATGTGGTCAGCTGATCCGCAGAACAGGCACTGTTTTTCGTCTGTGTTCGTTCCTGTCGCGAACATAGCTGTCGAAGGTGGATATCGTCTAGGTCGTTCGTTTTTCCCAGTTGAAGAGCTGGCCAGACTGGCAGATGGCTGAACTCTTTGGTTTCCATGTTGAGTCCGCTCTCGACTTTCGATTTCACTTTTCAAAAAGTTCAAAAACTGTTTTAGTTCGTTGCCTTCGGTTGTCGCTTCCGGTGTTGTTTTTCGGTGATATTCTAGTTCCAGGTCTGATGGCACAGCCTTTCGCAGAACTGTTAGTAGGAGTGTCCCGTAGGTGTTTGAAGAGACACCAAGCGCCTCAAGGCTTCGGACTCCAGTCTCAACTTCGTCATACAACAACCTGAGCTTCTCCACGTTGTGAGAGTTGTTAACTGTTCTTACTGCCAGTAACCGTGACATGTGTTCTTCTATGATCAGCTCTTTTCTCCCGAATCTTGTTTTCAGGATGTCCAGTGCAACGGTGTAGTTTTCAGACGTCAGTTGTAAGCCCTCAATCGCTGTAGAAGCTTTAGCTGTGAGGTAACTTTTGAGGTATTTAAACTTGTCAATTTCAGACAGACAGACGTTCTTGTTGATTGTAGCATCAAACTGGTCCCAGAAACCTTGCCATGACCGTATGTCACCCGTAAATTTTGCAATTTCCAGCTTTGGAAGTTTGACTGTTGCGTGTTCTTGACTGATGTGCCGTGGTGGTCTTGAACTTGCGCCTGGCATTGAGGTGTCCGACGTCATGTTAGTCATTCGTTCATGCTCTTTTAGTTTCCGTAGGACCTTTGTTTTCGTTGAGCTTATTCTTTCGGCGTAGCCTTCTGCGCTTACCATCTCCTGTTCGAGCGTGTCATCGATGATGGCTCTCTCAATCTGATCGTCGATTTCTTTTAACGCAGATTCTTTGAGTGTCAAGATGTTAAGCTTTTCTTCCAGCTCCCCAATGGACGTTGGTTCCATGCCCAGAAGAGTGACGATTTCGGAAATGATCCTGGTGGTCGCTGATCGAACGACGGTTCTTCTTCTTTTAAGTTGTTCGATGGCGGCTGGCGTTAGTTGATCCATTTTCGTTGAGGTAAGTCCACTCGGGTGATCGATGGGTTTTACGATGGACGTTCCAAGCCTTTCTTGCCTTTCCTTGACTCAGCTACTCCCGGGTTTCGGCACCAAATTTGTTACGTTTCTTCGTTAAGGGGATTAAATGCAGCGAGTTCGTTCAGAAGGAAGGGTTTATGTACAATATTTACATGTTAGTTCCAGTTGCTGCCGGAGTCACCATCGATCCCTCCGTTCTTGTCGTCGTCGTCGTCGTCTCTAGTTCAATCCTCCTTACTTCTTCTTCCTCTTTTTGCAAGAAATTATCCAACAACGGCACAGGCAGGGACTATCGGCATTGGTGCTGCTGTTTTCGCATAGTTCAGGCTATAGCGTCTTCGTGCGTCATGCAGTTTTAACGGAAAAAATAGAGTGTATTAAAATAGTAATTGTCGTGTTAATCTTCGCAACTATTAAAAATCAACATCAACATCTCCTCACCTGTGATATGCTCCTGCCCCGACTGTTTCGTAGCTGGAGCCAAATAAATTATTCTTAGCACACTGACCAACGTCAGCGAGTGTGGGCGCGGGAAATGATCTCTCCCCGTCTCTTCCGCCATATTGGAACTATTGCCCGGCCTCTGAGTTACGAATAGTAACTCAGAGAAAGTGTGGAAAGAAGACGGGACCCAGATGCACTAACGAGACGACGCACAAGTAACAGGGGGCGGGGTGCAAGGCATTCCCCGAGAACTTTTATTGTTCGTATTGTCACCATTAATAATGCTCTCTGTGTCCCTCCGCGCCGCGGCGTCTGTATCACACGTCCCCGTTCGCTGTAGGTGGCTCCGACGGTGACCGACATGGATCGTCACGGCGAAAATTGTCCTCTAGAAAATACACGTACACTGGCGCCGCACAATCATCGTTCACGCGCGTCAACGCTGCGACGAAAAATACTCTTCATATAAATTACACAAGCATATCGCAAACACAAGAAGCCCCGCGTCCAACGGCGACTGGAAACATGGAGTGGCGCCCCGACACCTTAAAGTGAGATTCATCTTAATGTGCGGTCGACTGGGTAGCGCAAGAGCATTCGTTCCCTTGACGCAACATTTTGGATTTCTTAAATTCGGCATACTTACTTAGATGGGTTAGAACTTTCGGTCTGGGAACAACGTTCAAATAAAATTGAAGTTACACACAAAGAACCTTTTGGCTCCGTTACCCTTCATCGTCTTAGAGCTCCAAGACAGGAAGTCTTATAGATCGTTTCGATACCTTCGATAACAATACCCGATGAGGAAACGATGCATGCGCTAAGGCGTTGGCGGAGTATCGGGTACCGTTATTAGAATAATAAGAGCGATCTAAAAACTCCCTAGTGGATGAGGAAAAGAAAAACTAGATTATGAGTGCTTCTTTCTCTGGCATTTATTTCGACCAAAACTGTGGCTGGAAATGAAAGCCAATCGGTTGGGCTTTTCTTAAAATTAATTTTGTTTGCGGAAACAGGGTAAACCGTAGACAAGAGCATCGAATGGTCGCCTCACCACTAGTTAGGCATAACGCGGTGTTGTAGCTTATACCCAGAATGCGTCGGGTTTTCTATGTTTAAAACTTCAAACCACGCGAGTGTGCATATGCGCTAAGATAATTAAACTAAACATGAGCCTTTTAACTACCTGCTTGTGGAAAAAAATGTAGGCTTCTACATCAGTGAACTAATTCATGGAGGCTATTCAATCGACTGCCCATTCAAACAGATCATCCCATAGAGTGACCTGGAGGCCCACTAGCTGCGACTTTGCATCGTCTTGGCAATATTTGTGATGGGACGCCTCGAAATGTGCACTCTTACCACGGGCTATTTCTTACTCGTAGCTGCGAACCCGACGAAATTGGCGCCATAAAAGAACTTCACTCCTTTTGAAGGCTGAAGGAAAGTAAGATAACGAGAGAACAGGGCAGCAGGCGATCGACTAACAAAGCTTTATCATGAATGTTATTTCTGACCCTGAAGTTTTGAATCAATGAAAGGGGACAGAAAAAGAAGGGCTTAGATGACGTGCTCGAACAAAAGAAAAACAAGTAAGCACTACCACTGTAAGATCGCTTTAGCTGCAGGAGGGCACGTCCATGTATTGTTCATGCTTACATAATTTACAGTATTTCAGTGTAGCCGTCCAAGTCGCACCAAGAAACGATTACTAAAGCTTGAAACCTGATATTTTTTTTATGTGAGCGCCATTTTTTGTGGTGAAAGCATTAAAATATTAGACGTTACATTTTGTATATCATACCTTTCATGCACCAAAGGGATGACCTGTGTCATGAATTCTGCTAGGTCAGAAAAAAAGTTACTCAAGGATAATCGAATAATACAATTTCAGGCGATGATTTCTACGCTTTAACCTGTAGTTATTGAGGAAAGATTTTCGGGCCGATAAAGCGGAATTCAAGGCTCTGAAATCAAGTATTCAACATAACTTCGGCAAGAATTATACTTGTTTAAGCACCACTGGACAACTAGCCTGCGTCACAAACGTGCAAGAGTTGGAGCTGCAAAAAAATGTTTTATGACCCTTCTACAAGCAGCAAAACTCAGTTTTATGACTCATTTCAATGGCGGAACCTACCATGCAGCGTTGTGACCGACAAAGCAATCGGTGTATATGTACAGTGTCAACTATTTATGGCTGCGTTCAAAACACTTCTTGTTTTATATATTTTCCAGTTATTGGCTACTGGAGAGCAATTCTTCAAAGCACGTGTGTGTAATCATACATGGTGCTGTCACGCAAACTCCAATACAACTTGTTCATGAAGTGATGCATTGTCTACGGTGTCTTATTGTTCATACAAGTTTGCTATAAGAATGACACTTCATTCAGAGTGGGTAGAAATATGGTGCAAGTGCATACTCTCAACAACATACCCACTATTTTTCGATGAAAGGGCCAACTTTCCTTGAGTAGCTATGTTTTGTTCGTTATGGCTAGATGAGGAACTAGAAATGTATAGCATTATTATAGCTAAAAAAGGGCTCATAGGTTTTTCTAAACGAGTTATGTTTTGTTTTCATTCACCGGACAAAAAACATGGCGATACCCACATGTTTCTCCTTGCACATGTTTGTAATGCGTAAAACTGTCTGCATTCACAACCAACACAAAAATACATTAGGGTGAAAAAAGAGAAAAATAGGGAAAGGAATTTACCAGAGATTAAGACACAGGCCTTAACATCAAGTCCAGCTAATGCAAGCCGAAAATGAAGAACGAAGCAATAAAGCTAGTAGTTGTTCAACAAGTGATAATACGTTTTTAGAACTATCTCATAGAGCATATTTTTGTGTTTTACATTTATTCAACTTTTCTGTGAAAGTTTTGGCACAAACACAACTTCTGTAATCTTGGAAGTAGCTACGATACATAAAACCCGTGAAATTTGTGACACTAGCTTACAACCCCAAGCATTTTGTTCAATGCAGCACTCAAGTTTAGTGCCGACTTATTTTGGTGGTGCTTTTAAATTTAAATACGAGAGATATCTGTTAAAAAAGAGCTACCCTCGAATGATCTTGCATATTCTTCATACGTCTTGACAAAAAGCGACTGGGTAATATACTCCTTTCAAAACTCAGTCCGACACGTTAAACTGCTGTCTGCATGCATCAGCTGTAGACCTACGAGTTTGACAATCTCTAGTGCCACCGAGAATGGCATCCTTTACCCACCGTTAGTCAGGAACCCACAAAGTTAGGGAAACAACTGCTGCATGGCAGTTTCTTTCAACCAGGATCCAAGATGGCTGCCTTTGTTTTTCGCAGCTCTTCGGCGACATGGCAAACAAAAAACAAGAAACACACCTCTGAAAACAAAAGGTGGGGAACCAAAAATACACCTATAACCTGCGTCTAAGACCGGGCAGTCATTTGCAACAAACACGAAGTAGTGTCGGGCTGCAAAGCGAAGAGCAGCAAAGTAATGCTCACAGAGTCCAGCGTCCACAACCTCCCTCCCCCTTCCCCATCAACACAGGTCAGGGGACCCAGCACGAACCCAACGCGGCAAGCAAAACATCCCAGAGTCGTTCATTCTTTGCCCCTGTCTGTCACGTTTGGAGAAGGAGAGCTTTGGCTTCGCAGTGGCGGTTGCTGCTGAGATGAGTATTCTCCCTGCGGGCTCCGAAGGGGGATAGCGGTGTAGCTTCACTGCACAGATGTGACACAGCAGCGGTACATGTTTGACAGTTCTGGTAGCTTTCGCAGGAAAGCCGGCGGTCGTGCTGAAGACGGCGCCGACTCCTGGCTCCTCGTTGCTCGCTGTTCTGACGTTCGCCCCGCGGTTCGGAAGTGTCGATTCGAACGAAGGTCGGTGGAATGTAAAGCTCCAGGTCCAACCGCGCGATTGTTTTTGTTTTTGATGTTGATCTTTCCACAGGACGAAGTCACTCAGTTCCTCGACATGCCGGCTCGAGTCTTGCGCTTCCGGCCTGCCCGTCGAGGGGGCGGTCCCCTGCGTGGCTTTCGCCTGTGGCCAGAGAAGAAAATACAACCTGTAATGCTTTTCTCACAAAAGCTATTAAAAAAAAAGAAAACGAGGCTGGTATAAAATAGATTGAGTAAAACGATTTAGTAAAGAAATATAAACAAATGATTGCATCTCCATGTGGTGAATGATGTTGATTGGGGCAAAGCTCTGGTGGTGCTGATGATACTGATTTTATTGTTCATAAATAGTGCTGATGGTGCTGATTTTTTTTTATCGCTCATAGGTAGTGCTGAGTTCCGGGTTGCATTTCGACTTCATTATTACTGCTTTATGGTCGGTGAAATGCAGAGCCAGTGGTTCTTCTAGCAGATCAGCTTGGATCCGCTAGAAGCCGTGGGAACACATCTCAACCGCTTAAGTCAATGGTCCATGTCAGAAAGAGAATGTGTGGTATGGAACGTGGTTATATACGCATTTGAGCATTTGACCGCAGCGCCTTCTCGTCTATAAACGTTGAGCCAATGCATGCAAAGTTTAACGCGATTATATACGCATTTGACCGCAGTGCCCTCTCCTGTATAGACGTTGAGCGGCTACATGCAACGTTTCATCCTTGACATCCCCAGCTCTGGAGTTACTACCACATCTCAGAGCCCCTACTCGTCCCGCAGTCGTGACCAAGTGGTTAAGGCGATGGACTAGAAATCCACTGGGGTCTCCCCGCACAGGTTCAAATCCTGTCGACTGCGCAAACATTTTTTCTTTTTATGTGAGCGCGGACGCCGGACGGACGGACGGACGGGCGAATGAACGGACAAGGCTAGACCCTAAGGAGCTGCGCCCCTAAAACCAAAGTAAAGTGTCATATCTATGGTTTACCCCAAAAAAGTTGTTAAAGCAAGAATGCCCGCAAAATAACTATTTTAATCTTTTTTTCTGTTGTGCTCAGAGTTTAGTTGCAGTAGTGAACCCATTATTAAAAGTTAAATTTCATGCTCTAATAATTAATCCTGTCAAATCAGCCCCCATAACTGATGCATACAATTAAAGATTAACAGAATACCAAATATAGTTTCCATGCCACTCTCTGAATTCTTTTCTTCTCTTTTCAGTTACAAACCTATATGAATGCTGTCAGAATGTATCGGATAAATTATAGAGGTCGTGTCGCTCAAACGACACACAGGTATTTCACTCTGCGCAGTGCCTTCTCGGTTGCCACTATCTGTTACTATCTGGAAATTAGGAAATCATTTGAGAAATTTCAGAAAAAAAGGGGTTCTAATTTAAGCAACATACATAAAATCTTGAATGGACAGTTGGGCTAGTTGGTATACGTTGATGATGAAAAACAGCGCGAAAAACACGAGCACACGAAGGAGAGAATTACACAGAGGACAAGGAGAGAATTGCACACTAGGACATCTTGCATGAACGCCCTCCCCCAAGAGATCGCCCATCCCGCTTTTTTTTTTTTTTTTGCTAAATGTTTATAGAGTAAACATTCTGATACATCGCCAACCCCTGATTCCCATCAAACATCCAACGATGTCCGACTGAAACCACATCAACCACGCCACTTGCGGTACCGGTACGGTTCGTAGCAGGTTCTAGCGTGTTTATCGCACCATGGAACCCGTGTTTGCCGTGTCCGCGATCTGCGTGCGCGACATTGGTGCACGTTACGTGCGAGTTCGTAGCGGGTTCCTGCGTGCTTATAGCACTTTGAAATGCGAATCTGTTGTGTCTCTTTCCTGCGATGTCGGTTCCCATGACACGCAAGCTCGTACTGGGTTCTTGCGCGTTTTATCGCACCGTGGGCAAATCTGCCGTGTCCGCGACCTGGGGTATCAGTTCCCGTTTCATGTGATTGATAGTAGGTGTCATGGTGTTTATCGGTCATTTCTCATGACCTTTTGCAGTTTCATTCCCAAAGATTGCTCACCCAATATTTTTTTACTGTTTACCTTTCCAAAATGGGTGGGTGTTACTACGAGGATTTTACGGTGTACAATGGAAATCCCGAAAAAATGTAAGGGCAGCAGCAGTTTTGGCATTTTCTATAGTATCCAAGTTGATATACTATACATGATGGAGGTGTCATGTACTATCCATTAACAAAAGTCGGTAAGTGAAGAAGCGCCGTTAGTAAAATAACTAACGTAAAAAAAAAAGGAAAAGAGAAAGACCAATTATTCCTTAAAAGGAGCAACGAAGATGTAACTTGAGAAGGAACTCCTACCATTGTCTGCACAGCGTGGACAACACTCGTCCTCCTTCTGGATCTTAATGGGGCATGACAGCTTGGCACACCGCTGTCTTCGACACCGTGACTTGCCGTCCTGTTCAAGTAACACCAGAGGTTAGACAATCTGGCAGCAAAAACATAATCGTTTGAGGTCTACATAAAAAAAACCCTATACAATTTGTTTTAAATGTCTTCAAGAAAAACAGGCACTCAACGCGAATATAATGAAAGGAATTAAAACTCCATGCATGAAAATGCAGAGGCTTCATTTCAGAAAAATATAGGCAAGTTTCTTACAATAGTTCAGTGTAAATTCCGAGAATAATCTTTTAGAATCACGAATAAAAACGGGTCACGTCATGCATGTCTTAAATGCACCCGACGTTTAAAGCTCCTATGATATTGTAATTGTCCTCTTGTTTTATGCTGACAATAAAAAGAAACTAAAAGAAAAGTGACTGTTGACCACATATCTGGCACAAATGCAACATCTCCATAACAAAGACACCAAAGAAGAGGATGAAGGCTTCGGTTCATCTTCTCGATACATTTCTGGCAATAGTGAAGATAGGAGAAAAGGTAGGGAAACGTTATACATGACGCACCTTGCAGTGGCAGCGGATGCACTTCATCTCCCCGAAGGGCTGCACCGTTGGATGCCATTCCTCCCCATTGGGAAACACTTTCATCTGAAACTGACAGCCTGCACAAAAAGGAGGAGTAGGGGCACAGGTAAACATACTTCCTTTTAGACTAAAATTGTGGCCGACTTCAGTCAGAGGCTAGGTAAAATGAAGGTGAAAAAGCATACACTAATTGCAGACACTACTTCTCCAGATTATCGCTGCTGGAGAGAACATCAATGAAAATCTAGCAGGATTAATTACCTCAACTCTTAACCAGAACGAGGGATCACGCCGTCTGGCATTGGTTCATGCTGCCAATGTTCATCAATCTTGTACCTGGGTTGGTAAAGCTCTGAACATTAACCTTGCTTAAGAGATTGTCTGAGCTTTGTGATTCCTGTCACAACAGCCACTGGTCACAAGCCAATGTCAGAGTATCTGATGAAGAATTGATATATATTAAGGTTTCTACATTTTCGGCATTTGAAGGAAAAACCCCAAAGTTGCCTGCCAAATATATTTCTTCTCAAATTCGTTTTTTCCCCAAAAAAACACAAAAAGGGCAAGTTTAAGGCACCTCAAATTAATAAAAAGGCAGATGATTCGGAATTTATTTTGTCATTCAGCGTAGAGTGCGACAACATTTAAAAATAAAATCATGGCCAACGCACCAGAAAGCGGGGAAGGGGGCTGATGTAAAAGTTGTTGCGAATTGCTTTTTGATAATATCAGAATAATTAAGGTATTTGAGAGATGTGTGAGCCTCGCCTGCATCTTGAGATCCTTCGCCTTTATGGACAGCAACATTTATTCACTTTTACTAACCCAAGATAACTAGTTTGTGATATGCCTTTTTAATAATTCATCAGGGCGCCATACTTTTGAAATGAGACGATGTCACAGTGCATGATTATGACATTGAAGCAAATGACATGCTTGATTGAAGCGATGATTCACAATGTACCACCTTGGCTTTTTGTCACAGACAAAAATAAGTAAGTTGGCATGTGCCACATGTCACGTGACGATTCCATTCAATTGGATGAGTAGACAAATAATTTAGTAATCATAATACTGGATCAATATACTGACACAAAAAAGATGACTCTTCATATTGTTATCTTTAGGCTTGATTTACAACTTTGTTAGACTTAAAAAGCAGACCTACGAACATGCAACAGCTCTCTACTTGATATGCTCTCCCATCACCAGAACTTTCAACTTTATTCCTAAAGATTTTAGGTGATCCCTTAACAAAAATGCCAAATACTGTTCCATGGATCCAACATACTCATATAGACATACTCAATTCCCAGTAGAAGGAACAAGGAAGAAATAAAGTAATATTAAAGTGAAATAAGCACATCCATTAGACATATTGCTTGCAGCATGAACTTGCAAATTGGTCAGCTTTCAAAAGCACAAACTTTCAAAACCTAAGACATTACTCGACAACTTTTTAACAAGAATATCAATCAGCTGGTAGTCTCTTTTGTACAATCACTTTGCAACTCTTGTAATTGCCTCACGACAGTTAGATGCACCGTGAATGTTGGGGGGAAAATGAAGCCAACCTCCACTGGAGAGAATCTCCTTGGGCGTCTTTTTCGATCCCTGGTCTTTGAGCTGCTGTGTGTCCACATTACTGTCCTGCGACTTGACTGGGATGACATCTAGAGCAAGGAGAAAAGAGATAATTCATATTAGGGGAGAATTATTAATCAGAATCTAGAAATAAGCTTGGTAAAGGGCTAGCACAGTAGCAGCAAAACCCTGTCAAAGTAATGATTCTTGATTGTTTCAACTTTTACTAATGGCATGACTATCATTTCCTCTAAAAGATGGGTGGATATCCCACATGTAAGGCTAAATCACCTTGGCAAAATACAACGAAATGCTAGAAAAATGTAGAAAATACAATATCCTCAAGGCAGATGTTATGACAACCAGCGGCGTAGACTTTCCATTTTCCCGGGGGAAGCAGGCTGAGAAGTCCTCCAGGGGGGGTGCTGCGCGTTACCTTTTCGCCAGAACTGGAGATCGAAGCTAACGAAAGCACGCTGGGATTCCATTTCCCAATTTTGTCAATAAAGGCAACGTGGGCATTATTTTGTTTACATGCTACTAGTACAAGAAGCTCGTTACATGGCACGTAAACAGCGTCTCGGTAAGGATTATAGCCCGAGCTCGGGGGGGGGGCCCTGCCCCTGCCCCCCCCCCTCCCTGGGATCTCAGCAGGGGGGACACGAGCCCCAATGCCCCCCCAAAGTCTACGCCTATGATGACAACAATACATCTCGGTTGATCAAAATTCACAAACTGAATTCCCTGCCACAAGGATATAGAGCTCCCAGAGCATGTGATTAAAATACTTTCTATAATAGTCTTTCTACTAAAAAAAAAAAGAGTTTGGAAAAATGGAAGTGCTTAGAACTGACGTAGTATATTTAAGATTACTAAGGTATCTCAGGAAACCAAGAAGTATGAAAATAAAATTCAGTAATTGAATAATAAGAGGTAAGCTCAGTTACCTAGTGTTGTGTCCTTGATACGTAAGAACTCAACTTTATTAAAGTATATAAACCAGCCCGTGTGGCTGGCGGAGATTACATGGTGGAGGTCGCTCCAGTGCTCGGTGGGGACGCGCGCGTCTCGCTGGAAGCGTAGGGTCCGCAGGCGCGCGAGGCACGCGCGAACGAAACTTGACATGCGCCCGGTTCAGTGTTCTCCAAACGTGTGGTCCCATCTAGTGCAGCTCGGGGAACCTCAATATACGCGACCCCTCGGTGAGGACCGGGGCGGGAGAACTTGAATACACAACACCCCTCCCACCTAAACTAATTCTTTCAAATGGGCAGGATGGCGCGTTGTCCGACTTGATCGGCGATGTGCGGTCGGTGCAATGTTGTTGCTCTCAGATGAATCTGTGGGTCGCGCAGCAGCGAGCAAGGGTGACCCAGGAGCAGCGGCCGGAGTCACTCTGGCCTTGGCAGGCGTTTCCTCAGTTTCAGTCCCAGACGTCCTCGGCATGTTGTGCTTTGCAGCCGACCCGGCGCCGTCACGAGTCTCTTGTGGATCAATGTCCGCACCACCAGAATTCGGAGTGCGATCACGTGTATCAGGAATGTCTGGCATGTCCGACGTTCGTCGGCGAATGTGGTCAACGTGCCGTTTCCAAAACATGCTGTCTTGCATCTTCACCTGATATGAGACCAGTCCACTGCGAGAGTAGATAATGATGGGAATCCAGCGTGGACGTCCCAACGCAAAGCTGCGAGCGAACACGCTGTCGCCAGGGCAGAATTCTCTCGATGTTCTGCAGCTCTGCGCGTGCTTTTCTTGGCGCTACTCGACATAGCACTGATGGTCTGGGTGGACGCTGTCCAAAGCCGACTTGAGTTGGCGTGACAGCATCAACTCTGCCGGGCTTCTTCCTGTCAACGTGCTTGGCAGGATATGCTGCTCAAACACGAAACATGTGAGGCACACATTGATGTCAGCGCCTCTCAAGCATCTCACCGCTTTCTTGGTGTCTTGGACGAACCTTTCCGCTTGACCATTCGATGATGGATGGTAGGAAGACATCAATGCTTGTCGGATGTTGTTGCGGCCGAGGAACGTGCGGAACTCCTCTGACGCAAAGGCAGGGCCGTTGTCCGAGACAACCACATCGGGCAGTCCGTGGGTGGCGAACATCCTTCTAAGTTCGTGGATGACAGTCGTTGCTGATGTGGACTTCGTAATTCATACTTTTAACCACTTATAATACGAGTCCACGACCAAAAGGAAGGTCTTTCCTTGGAAGGGGCCTGCAAAGTCCATGTGCAGTCTGGACCATGGCCTGGAACTGCATTCCCATGGATGCAGTGGACCTTGTGGAGGCGAGTCCCTTGTGACTTGGCAAGCGGCGCACGTGCAGACCTGCTCTTCAATTCCCTTGTCCAGGCCTCGCCACCAGACGTAGCCTCTGGCAAGCCCTTCATGCGCACCATGCCGGGATGTGCAGAGTGGAGAATCTTAAAGATCTCGGGGCGGACGCTAGGTGGCACAACTACGCGGCTGCCCCAAAGAATGCAGTGGCGGTATGCGGAGAGTTCGTCACGGCGCACATAGTATGGTTGGAACTCTTCTGATGGCTTCTCGTCAGGCCATTCATGCTTGATCCATTGGAGGACGCGGGACAGCTTTGGATCCTGTTTCGTTAGTCAAGCAATTCCCTCCGCGTCGACTGGCACCGCCGGAGCAGCCTCAAGCATGAGAATGTTTTCCACGGGTGCGGGCTAGAAGTCCTTTATCGGCAGAGGCAACTGATTCAGGGAGTCGGGATTGCCCATCTGTCGACCTGGACGGTAGACCAGTTCGTAGTCGTACTGTCCCAGGAGCAGATTCCATCGGAGCAGGCGTGGCGATAGAACCACTCGGATGGGTTTGGTGTTGTGCAGGAGCCCAAGCAAGGGTTTGTCATCTGTGTAGATCATGAAGTGTCTCCCACACAGGCACTGGTGAAACCTCTTGACTTCTGACACCACGGCCAACGCCTCTTGGTCTGTTTGATAGTTCAGCTCAATCGGAGTCATCGTCCTGGATCCGTAGGGCGACTGGAGCTTCCAGGCCAGGCTGATCTTCATGACTCAGCAGCACAAAACCGAGCCCATATGGCGATGTGTCACATACGAGAACGAGGGGCTTGTGGACGTCGTAGTGTCTCAACACCGCTGACGATTCCAGAAGCTTTTTCGCGTTTTTAAATTCCTAGTCTTCATCAGATCCCCATCTCCATGGCGAGTCTTTGCCGAGGAAACGGTGCACGGGTTCGAGTGCGTGCGCTGCTCCGCGTAGGAAACGGTTGTAAAAGTTACAACCTGAGGAAGGACTGAAGCTGCTGCTTGTCCTTGGGTGCTGGAGCTTCCTTCAGAGCCTTGACCTTTTCTTCAGTCAGGTAAATGCCTTGGCTGTCGATGCGATAGCCCAAGAAGACAACTTCAGGCACTCCAAAGGCGCACTTGTCTTTGCTCAAGCGCACTCCATCTTCCTGAATTCTGTTCAAAACCGCTCGGAGGTTGCGGTGGTGCTCTACTTCCGTTCGGCCTCCGACGATGATGTCGTCCAGGTAAACGTGCACCATTGGGAGTCCGGCCAGCAGTTCCTTCATGTATCGCTGGAAGATGGCAACAGCTGTGGCAACACCAAATGGAAGGCAGGTGACTCGAAACAGTCCGCGATGCGTGTTGACCTGTTGACCGTCAGCAAGTCGGCAGTCTCGTCGACCGTCAGCAAGTCGGCAGTCTCGTCATCCACGGTAAGCTGCTGGTATGCTTGATCTAGGTCAAGGCGCGAAAACACCTTGCAACCTGCGAGGTTGGCGAAGAGCTGCTCCTTGGTAGGTAAGGGTGTGTCTCCCATTGAAGCGCTGGGTAGACGGTGCACTTGTAGTCGCCGCACAGACGAATAGTGCCGTTCTTCACAACCAGGACGACCGGGGTTGACCAACGTGAATTTCGCACTGGCTGGTAGCCGCTTTGCTCGACGAGAATGTCAATGGCGGCTTCGACGCAAGGACGTAGAGCAACAGGTACCTGGCGTGCTTCGAGGAACCGGGGTGTAGCCGCAGGGGCGACCTCGATGTGAACAGGTAGTCCTTTGCTTTTTCCTAATCCTTCCTTGAAGACCTCAGGAAATTCGGCTACCAGAACGCTGAGTAGATTGTTGGGCTAGTTGGTTTTGGAACTTGGAATACATTTTAGCGCTCAAAAGAAAAGGACACAAAGTCAAGAATCAGACACCACAGTGCGCACCAGAACGCTGAACGGTTGCTGCCGAAGGGTTCGTTCTTCAGATAGCTGCTTCACACCCCTGAGGCCGATTCCTAACGCAGGAAACTAGTCTCGACTAAGCAGGCTGGTGCCGGTTCCTTTCACCACCAGAAGAGGAAGGCGTGCCTCTCGGGTCTTGTAAGTGACGTCAACGTCCAGCATACCCATGATATCGAGCCTCTCGTGGGTGTAGGATTGTAGCTAGAGTGGAAAGGGTCGAAGATTAGTGGTCGTGAGGTCCAGAACTTGGAAGGTTTTGAGCTGATCATGGTGCAGGCGGAGCCTGAGTCCACCTCCATGGATAGGGCATGTCCGTTGATCACAATGTCTGCGAAGACAGCAGGAGTGACGGAGCTGACTGTCGACAGTGACTGAAGAACCGGAACCTCCTCCACAGGTTGACCCGTATGGCGAACGGATAACGTAACGTGGTAGACATCCTGATCTGGGGTCTGGTTGCTTCTGTCAGCTGGTGATTACGGCCTCTGGTCCGCCGTTTGGAGTCAGATGGTCGCTCAGAAGTCTTGCCCAATTTCTTCTTTTCTTTTGCTGCTTTTTTTGGCAGGCCTTCTCCATGTGTCCTTTGTTGCCACAGAAGTGGCATACGACACTTGAGTAGGAACAGCTTCCGGTGTCGTGTGAGCCCGTGCATCTCCAGCAGTGGACATGAAAAAATCAACCGTTGGTGGAAGCACTACCACTGGGGGCTTCCGCGGCGCCTGTGCCACTCAGTTTTGCTCTTGGCGAGCCTCTGACCTGGTGCGACAAAGTTTTTCTGTCTTGACGGCTGGCTGCTTCCTCAGCAGCCGAGCCATCTGGACGGCCTTGGTCAGTGTGAGCTCCGGTTCAGCCAACAGTTCGCGCTGAAGGGTCTCGTCGCACAAGCCGCATACCAGTCAGTCGCACAGTAGACGATCAAGCCAGTCTGCAAACTCGCAATGACGAGCGAGATGCCGAAGTGCAGCGAGGTAGGCCGGCACTGTCTCTCCTTGGAGCTGATCGCGTTTGTTGAATCAAAAGCGTTCCAAGGTGACAGAGGGCTTGCTGACAAAGTGGGTATCCAGTTTAGCCACAATGTCAGCGTATGGTGTCTGCATCGGCGTCGTGGGGGCACACAGGGAGCGAAAAAGTCTGTAGGTGTCCACTCCGCAGGCACTGCAGAGGATGGCTTTCCGCTTTTCATCGGTTGCGATGTTCTGAGCTTGAAAGTAAAATTCAAGTTGTTCCCGGTACACGGGCCATGCGGCTGGCTGATCCGGGGAAAATTCAGGCAGGGCGAGGTATGGGGCCGAAGGAGCCATCACTACAGTCGGGGTATCTTCGTCCAAGGAAGATCTGTTGTGTCCAAGGTGCAGCGCAGGGCCTCACGCACAGAACGGGACGCAGTACGCTCTGACGCTGTACATACGTGGAAGGCGAGTCCGGGGATCACTTTCCTCGTCGCCAGTTGTTGTGTCCTTGGTATGTAGAACTCAACTTTATTAGAGTATATAAACCAGCCTGTGTGGCTGGCAGAGATTACATGGTGGAGGTCGCTCCAACGCCTGGCGAAGCGCGCGCGGTCTCGCTGAGGCGTAGGGTCCGCAGGCATGCGAGGCACGCGCAAACAAAACTTGACACGCGCTTGGTTCGGTGCTCTCCGGACGCGTGGTCCTATTTGGTGCAGTTCGGGGGAACCCCATTATACGTAATTCCTTGGTGAGGACCGGAGCCGGAGAACTTGGATACACAACATTTGGCAGGAGGATTATCTGTACTAGTGCAATCAAGGCTGAAAGAACGAGCTGAGAAATAATCGAATTCCAGCAGACAATTTACACTGTCATCATTTATAGGAGTACTCAATAGTCTCAAATTCAGTGTTTTTCATGGTTTGCTTCAGAATATAATTAGTAATATTTGGGATCTGACAGCACTTCATGTTCTCCAAAGATATTTCAGAAGAAACTTACTGGGACATTTCTTGCAGCAGGAAAGGGCGTTTTCCCGGTAGGCATCTTTTTCCGAGCAGCTGAGTGGAGGGCAGGTAATCCTGCGGCACTCGACTGTCAGGGTGATGGGCTGCAAGAGAGATGATGAAGCAAACATGCTCGAAAAGTATTTCATAAGGATATACCTCAATTCAGCTACGCTGTATAATTTGATTTTCATTTATTGATACTGTCAGCCCTTTTAAAGGAGCTGTGCAACAGTTTCAGTGCTTTGCTTAAATAATTTGGGAGTTACTGTCTCGACCGTTCTGAAGTAAAGAACAAAAAACCGCTTTTGCCTGCATGTCCTAGTTTTTATTTTAAAAATGGACAAAGATTGAGGTTTTCGGCACTTCTCAACTCCCTCACCATCTTCTGAGTCACGTGCACTGTGACGTCAATGGGGTTTGCGCAGGGTTCCGGTGAAGCTCTCTCTCTAGAGCCATTAGTGAGCAGCGAGAACTCATCCGCTCGCGACCGCTTGACCACGTACTGGCGGGCGCAGCCAGAAAGGAGGAAAATCTCATCCGGGTCCGGCCATACCCGTCCGGCCCTGTCCCCCTCCCCCTCCGACTTCTGGCGGCTGTTCTGCTGCTGACGGTTTTGTGGACCTAGGATAGATGGCGCCACCGAAACTACGTATAATACAAGTTTTGTCTATGATACCAGGTTTTTGACGCATTTATTTTTATGTTGGAACGACAAGATTTCTAGAAGAGTTACCGTAATTACCCGATTCCTAACGCGCCCCCGATTCTAACGCGCACCCGTTTTTCCAGGCCAACAAACCAGAAAAAGTTTCACCTCCGATTGTAACGCGCACGGAACTTCGTGATCAAGAACAACGAATGCGAGAGAAACAGGCGATTTATTTACCGAAGTAGTCACTCATCTCCTCCTCGTCGCTCTCCGAGAGCTCTTTGTCGCTCTCCACTGACCACAACATGTCGTCCTCGGTGCCGTCAAGCGCGTTCGCTATGCCACACTTCCTAAATGAGCGTTCAACCATGGCCGAAGGGATCGTGGCCCACGCCTCACGCGCCCATCCCGCGAGCGCCTCGAGAGGCGCACGCTTCAGCCGACCGCTCGTCGTGAACAAAAAGCTTTGGCGCCATCTTGAGATGGCGATGGCAATGGGTGGAACGAAATTTCTGCTGTTTTGACAGTTTCGGTTTCGTATCCGATTCTAACGCGCATGCAATTTTTTGGCCTATTTTTCCGGAAAAAAGCGTTAGAATCGGGTAATTACGGTACCTTTATCGAGCAGGTATTCCCACTCCTACAACTTGCTATCTTTCTTCAAGATTCCCCATTGACGTCATGCCGTGTGTTTTCGTGGCCGCCGCGAGCGGCGGCTATGAGAAACGTTGACAACCTGTAAAGGTTGCCAACGTTTTTGCATTGTGTGGTGAAGACTGTGGCGCTTGAACTGTATAGACTTCGTCCCTTTGTGTTTTGTGTTGGTGGGATGAACTTGAGGTTGAGACTATATAAGGAGGTAGACTAAATAAACCAGTTAGCTGAGTTTGAGACGTCGTCCTGTCTATTTTCTTTCCCTTCTACGTTTTGATGTCTCTTCTCTACCCCAGTCTCAGGTTAATTCAACATAGTTAATCTTTACATAATTATAAATAATTTAAAAATTTAGTTCTTTTATACTTAGCCCTCGACTCCAACGTTGGAATGTTTGCGAGTTCGCATAGTTCTGTATGGGAATAAGCGCGGTAATATTTGTTAAAAAAAAATATCTGGATGCTAATTTCTGAATTTTTTCAAGTTTAGAACAATTTGTAGTGGTATGTGGATCCCATACAATTTTTGCATACTCAATTAATGAGTTTAACCAGGGTCTTGTAAGCTAGACATTTTATTTCAGGAGTTGCACTACCCAAGTTTTGTAACCAAATATTGCTTCATAGACTAAAACAGCACTTATATTCATGTTTAGTTTAGACTCACAATTTGCAGATTTAAAAATACAAATACATACTATAAAGATCATGTATGCACATGTACTGGTTAACATAAATTGTATCATGATTCTTCCTAAATCTTTAAGCAGTTTAATTATTAAAGAGATAATTATTTATACAATTACATGAGCTTTAAAATGCCCTCTGAATGCATGATCAACAAAATCATGTTCAGCAATGCTAACAATATTTAACCTTCTTTCTTTTTCATGGGACAACATGAGGAAGAAGAGGCCCCTTCTGTACAAACTTCAGGGGACGAGATTCACAATGGGCACAAAAGTGATGCTCAGCAAGGAACTCTATGGAAGGACCTCGAATTTCGCTTACTTGGTTGGGGCTATAAAGAAAAGAGAAGAAAGTTCACCTTTCTAATCTTTCCAACTGCAGAATGGCCTTTAAAATGGCAATACTTCAAAAACAAAGCACCATAAGTGCTTCAGCTTTTTGTGGTAAATATTTTCTCTGTAAAATGTTCAAATCCAGATTGGCCTGAAGGATTCAACTGTTGAGCGCATACTGTTAAGACCTTCTGCAAGTGCTTACTTGGCAAGTGCAAACAGCGCAGCGACTGAAGCCAAAAGGTGGGATGTAAGGGTGCCACTTGGATCCCGCCATATGAAACTTCTTGTCTCCTTCGAGGAAACAGCCGTGCGGCGAGCGGGCTTCACCACTAGGGGCGTAGGATGCATTCAGGCCTCCAGTCTCATCTGCAAGCCATGGATCACGTGAGGACAGCAAACCAGAATCTTAATATAAAATGATACCAACATGTGACTGTGATGATGGTACACCACTATGTTAAATAAGTTTTTTTAAGAATTAACATACTACATGTCACGTATTCAATGATCTAACCCTATGGGCCTCAGAGGTCCCACAAAAAAAAAGAGCCAGCTTATGGGGTTTGCATTAAGAGTGCCTTAACAAGTGTCTTTCATCCATCAAGTGAAAGGTCTGTAGAGTCCTAACAGCACTATGACGCAACTTTTATTTATCACCTGATCTTGGGAATACAAGTAAAAATGCTATTTCCATCCAGTTCCACAGACAGTTGTTGATTAATGAACCTCATAAATATCTGATGTTGACTTTGACTTTGTAGGAGACTTTGACATCGCCAGTTGGATGGGGCTTTTGATTAGGGTGACCATAATCCTCAGAGAAGTGGATTATGGTTACTGAGGAAGAAAGAAAAGCTCTGCTACAATTCGCAAACAAAAAAACAACATGGATTATGGTTACCGAGGAACAAAAAAGCATGAATTTTTCCGACTTCTTCTTTGAGAACACAAGTCTCTTTCTCCTTCATTTTTATACAATGAGGATGTTATGACCTGGATGGGCATTGTACCGGTGTGCGATCACGTATCACTACTGCTCGGTGCACATTAAAGGACCCAGGCTAGCAGTGGTACTGGACTGGCTTAATTTCTTATCTACAGCATAAACCAGTGTCGCCACACCTCAAAGGCAGACCGACCCTTACGCTGTCTGAACACGAATGTTAAATTCGGAAGAAATGTTGCCAAGCAAAGGTTGCCAAATTAAGTAATATGACAAAAAAAAAGTCTCCCATACACAAGTCTATGCAAACAAAAGGTACTGGCAGATGTAATCACAGAAACAGCTAAAGATGGCGCTCTGTGGGAGGTAACGTCCTCATAGCATGTTTATTTTTACAAATATTATGAATGCAAAGAGTATACAGAGCTAGTTTTCTTCCACTTACTTATACTGATTTTGCCACCACATGCACGTTTCCACGAAAGTGTGACATAAGGCTTTACTCAAACAAAATAACGATACGGCAGAAATGAAGCTTCGACATGGGATGGTTTCCGGCCAAAAAGGGACATCTGGTCAGCCTACGTTTGCATGGTGGCCATCATCTTTTAAAGCTCACATGTTAATGGGGTAAGACATAACTCACCTTGGCATGTCGGGCAACATTCACCTGGGAGGGTGACCGGGTTGGCACACTGGACGACCGGACAGACAACGGGGTCACAGACCAGGCGGCCCCTCTGCACAAGAGAGTGCAGTGAGCACCTCGCTGCTGACAGCAGGAACATGTTATGCTAAAAGCGATATGCGATGGGTGACCTTCGAGCAGAGCTATGTGAATTAAAAAGTAGCAGACTGTTGTGGGAAAGATTTGATGTAAATAAAATATTGTCACATCTTTCTTATGCTTTAAGAGCATTTCAACTAATTTATTTTTGTTGTATAAATTTATGCTCTGTATTGACACACGAATCTACAGTATCTAAAATAAATTAAAAACAAATTTGTGCCCACTAGCCTTATGGGGCCTTCTAAGAAATCCTAAGAATAGACCATCAAGCTAAATTTGTTAGGAACATGCCTTATCAAGCCATCATATTGTAGAGCCAATAAATAAGAGAGAATAAGAAAATATCTAGGAAAAGCTATTGGTAAAACCGATAACCACAAAACACGAAAATTTACTTGTAATTTTCAAAGGCAAATTTTTTTATTCACAACATCAAATTGCAGCAGCTGGCATTTAAAGCACCCACTGACAGAAGAGGCGCAATTGACAAGATATCAAAATAGGGCATCTTAATCACTTGATGTAAGTATACTTCGAATCCACAGCACAACAGCTTATTTAAGACAATGGTTTTGAAGAAATAATTTGCAAGATATTGTGTGATTAGAGGTCGTATATACCTGGCAAGAGCACATGACACACTCCTCATGACGAGCAGTCCACTGAGCACCATCGTCAAAGACCTCCCCATCGTAGTAGCACTTGTGGTTCGACTCTATACGGTAGATCTCGTTGTTCTCGCCGCCTGAGAAGTCACTTGCAAAGCCACGCACGGTTCCCACACTCTTCTCCAGGTCTGGGAGGCAATTATCGGGAATCTGGATCTGGAAAGAGGGAGACGTAAGTGTGTTAATCATCCAGTGGTATGTTTGGGTAAGACGCAAAATAAAGACGCTAAGCACTGGTCCAGAAACAATCTGGAGAATTGTCTTGGAATGATAAGAATGGCATTGTTTCTGCTTGTGCTGCAGAAGGATACTGAAGCTGTGCTTCTTACTAATTTCTACAATATTTCTCACGTGAACGCTAGTCCAAAAAGCAGAACAAAGAGGCATACTAAAGCACTAAAAACCTGCAGTTTGTGTACTTTCCATGTACCTTAAAAGCCCGCACTTATTATTCATTTACGAAAAAAAAAACGCCTTTATAGTGGTTGTTTGGTACTCATCCAAATGAAGCAAAAGTTCCATTTGTGACAAATAATCTTGCGATGTTGAGGTTGACTCTTCACCCGAAGGAGAATGGTCAAAGAGGACTGTGAGCGCAGTATCTTTCACTTTATACGCGTCTTACCAAGTAGTAGGTGAAAGTACACTGCACGGCACAGTAAGTGCAAACACAACGTTGGCACTTTGTTTTGCCGTTTTACTCAGAAACGGCAATAACTAGTACCATACATTGCCATGTAAGCCAGGGCCCCCGAATAAGTACTTTCCGCCGCGCTAGTTATTTCAAGGATATCCCGCAATTGAAAAAAAGAGAAGATTAACAGTTATTTTGTAGCTTGTGTTTCGTCGCAATCATTAAACAGCGCGACACTGTTAGCACGAACTAGAGTGTGCCGGTTTCTTTTTTTCCGTTTTGTTTTCTTCACAAAATCACCAATATCATCAAAACTACTAGTGTGGAAAGAAGGGCTCAACTGAGGCCCTAACATAAGCAAAAAAAATATTTGGGGTCCGTTAATAGCCTTCCGATTTAAAGTGCAAAAAAATCACCAGCGTCAATGTTCACGCCCACGCGGTCGCGCAGTGTAATGCACATCGTGCTCTCGACCTATTGTCCTCTAGGGTGAGTGGTGTACCAACAAACCGCAGGCCTTTCTTCTTTGGAACTGCCAATAAAGTTATTAATGCAAAAGCATTAACTATCCCATAGAGCGGAGCCGGCGGCGTCTGTAACCGCAAAAAAAAAAAGCGAAAGAAATGCTTATTTTCTTATTGGCTGAGCAAAACGGCTCCTAGACAGCCATTGGCGGCCGCTTCACGAGAGCGCGTGCTCGGCCGCGGCTCTCGTGTCGGGCATTGCAAGAGGGGAGAGGGGGGAGGGGGGGGCGACGGGGGGGGGGGAGGGGGGCGCTTCCGCTTCACGAGAGCGTGCGGTCGGCAACCTCGACCGTAGCGAAACGTGGCCGTCCGCGCCAGTACCCCGCAGACGAACTAAGGGAGCGGAAGAACGACATTCATGCTTTCGCATTCAAAACTAATAACAAGTGATTAAATGTCCTCGGAATATTTTGGAGCGCAACTCTTAGGCGCCCGTTTCCGGGTTTTGCGGCGTCGGCGTCGCCTTCGGCGTGACCAACCCGCTAAGTTTAGCGGGAAATGGAATCGGTATTGAGATACCGTGACGTCAATTTTCCCGCTATATTTAGCAGGGAAGATGACGTCACATGACTTTCTGTCACGTCACCCATGAACAAATTTAGTTTCTCAGCTAGATTTAGCGGGAAAATTGACGACACGTGACCTCAACAGCAATTCAGTTTCCCCGCTAAATATAGCGGGGAAAACGACATCACATGACTTTGTGTCACGTCACCCATGCACAAACTCGGTTTATCCACTAGTTTTAGTGGGAAGACTGACGTCACGTGACCTCAACACCAATCTGAATTGTACAGAGGAGGAGGGGCATACGCTCCCCTCCATTCCTCCTCCTGAAGAGCTGCGTTCTAATTCCGCGTTAGAGAGATTTGTAAACGTCTTTCATTTTTTATTAGAGTGCCCCTATTCGCGTCTCCAGCTCCCTCCCGCGGCGGAAACGGGAAGCGCTCTAGTGAGGGTCCCCCGATTCTCCTGCTCAGCGGGCACGGCGGAACTGCTTGCGATCATGGCTTGCGAAATGTCATTTCCGAATGCAAACAACACTCTTCACTGTCCCAACGTAGTGCTGCAGCCGGTATGGGATTGTTCCTTACTGGAGAGTTTTAGTATCGCGCATAGAAGCAAACGCAAGCGGTGTGCGTTTGCGTTAGAGTTGCGTGCCCTACGTTGTGCATGCGCCTCATCGCCATGCTCCATCCAAGACCGTCATTTTGGGCTCCGCAAACGCGCAGTGTGGAACACGCAAAGCTAACGCAAACACACAGGGCTTGAGTTCACTCGTATACGCAATATTAAAACTCGCTACTGTTTCACCGGCTTCCAACGCCAACGAAACGTGCTGCAGTGAGCAGGCGTGCAAGCAGGTAGGCGTTCCTTCGAACTGGAAAGGCTGAGATTGGCAAAACGATGGCGAGCAAATACAAAAGTAAATAAATGTTATAAAAAAACTAATAATAAAAAAAGTTCTTTTTTTCTTTTACTTTTGGGCATTTGGTTTGGAGGTATATTGGCGGCGACTTTGGACGTTTCGCCGATTGTCAAAAGTCGCGACTTTGATAGCACAATATACTTTACCCACAATTAATGAAATTTTACACGGATTTCTCACATTAGCTAGAATGTTTTCATTGATTTTAGACTATTTTTATTTTATTGGTAATTAAAATGCTGCAATTGGCACCAATGATGATAATTAGCACACTTTTCAATGTCATATTTCTTCGCGCGTTTAAAATTAGATCATAAGCAACAAAATATATTAGAGCTTAAAAAATTTCTTATTCAAATATGTGAATTTTAATATTATTATTATTAATACAAATCGCGGCAATATATGCCTCCAATTAACGCCAAGATCACGAGAATACGCCATTTAACCATAATGTCTTTCCAGAAAGGTATAATTTTGTTTTCTTTTTAGCATATGAAAAACTCTGACATCGTTATCAAGATACACAAACAGTCAAACACTGGATGTAATATGAAGTCCTCACGCGGTGCTATAAAAACACACACACACACACACTTCAGCTGTCTGACTCGGATTCCGTCTTTGGGTTATTGCAGTGAGAGCAGCGTTTATTAATTTATGCGTTTCCTGGACATATTGTAAAAATTGGAATTATTCTTTTATTCTTGTGCTGGGAATAATGTTAAACCAATTAATCATCTAAATACCACAAAAAACGATTTAAAGGCCTGCAGTTCATGATTTCCCATGACAATTATCTGAGCGAGAAAAAGGCAGCGAGAACGCACAAATATCAGCACTGATTTTTTCGACAACTACAAATATCAGCCTGGATCGAACATGTATGTCACAAAATAAAGTTTCCGTGAACAACTTTTCTAAGTAAATAATTACGATGTGAGACACATCTTGAGTCATGAAAGAATCCGAAATTAAGACCTATATCGAGAAATTAAATCCAAAATAGAGGTAAGTTTCGGTTTCGCTCCAGAATTAAAACGCGCATCCTTCCGTAAAAATTACGCTAAACACCGTTCTTGTTTTCAGGTTAAAGAGGTGACCTGCGCTCATAACACCCTAGCTTCCTCGTATTACCAGAAATAATTTATGTCGCTCAGTGAAGCCAGCACACTAGACAGGCTCAGCAGCGGCACGCATCTCTGACCCTCACTAAACCCGCCATCTTGGAAAATGAGTGGCGCCACCTATAGTTAGTTGGAGTCGCGAATAGAAATCTCACAAATAATAACAAGCATAAGCGGTTTAATCGAGCAGACGGGACAAAAAAGTAGCGGAAGACGTGGCAGAAAACGGACGTCGGCCCAGTCGAACACGAGCGCGGACTACGTCTGATTCTGCTCTGCAAATCCGCTTCCCCTCATAGAGACCATGCATGAGGGGAAGCCCGCTCTCCGTAAGCGCGGGTTCCAACGGCGTCGCAGGTTCGAGGTACTGGTTTGAAATCATTAATCAACCACGATACAATTTATATTTTACATGCTTGTTGCAACAATGATCGTTTCACAACTTTTTTTTTTCAAGGAAGATTATTTTCGTTTTACGGTCGACCTTCAGCCTAAAACCAATATCACTCGCGAATGGCAAGCTCTTGAGCGAGAAAGAGAGAGAGAGAGCAGGTTCATACGCAACACCCAAAGGCTGGCTCACAAACTTGCGACTGAGCTTACGACCGAAGAGGCCAAACACGGGTTTTAAACCTTTTGTCATTGCCAACGACTGTCTGCGCGGCAGTCATGAGGGGTCGCAAGAAGTTTAAAACCGGTTTTTCGCTTCTCCGGTCGTAAGCAGTCGCGTCGCAACTATATGAAACAGCCTAAAGTTTATTACTCGATACTTGCGACAGCAACTGGGCTCCTAGTTTGCTGCTCGAACCCAAACGTAGTTAAGCGTACCCAGGTTAGCAAACCTACCGCCAGTGTCTGAAAAAGGCTGAAGGGCTAAGCACCCGGTTACGAGCCGACAGCTCTAAACTCACGTCTCGAATGTGGCCCCTGAGCTCGACTTGCTTGGACTTGCCAGACTTGGAGGTGACCAGGAGGTAAGAAGAGCCGCCACTCAGCCTGTACAGCGTCGCAGGACTGGGTTCCTCCAGGGTATCTTCCAGCTGCGCAGTGCCGCGGTGTGTCGTAGCGATTCCGGTAATTTAAAAATCCCCATATAATATACGGGAACGCTAACTATAACTCGGGGCAATACGCCTATACCGCGCAGAATATACTTTTGGAGTCCTCACCCCACACGAATGGCTAGTAAGCAAAAGTAATTCTGTTGTACATTTAGACAAGGGGACGTTAGTGAGCTCCTAAGGGGCGTCTGGGGTCTTCGCTGTCAATGAGAAATTTAGCTAGTGCCTTACCACCGCTAGCCCGGGGTCTTTAACGTGCCTCACGCAGTGGTAATACACGACCGTACGCCAGTATACGATGCTGAACCAGACCAAAGTCGGCGGGGGTGGGAAAACCGAGGATCCCTGGGGTTCAGCAGCGCGAGCTTTAGCTTCACGTGCTCTGAGCTGCGGGCCTCCGGTGCGTTCACACATTTAAAGAAAACAGCGACGAATAAACACACGGATGAAGAAGATGCAGACAGAGTGTACTGTCCTGTTTCAATCTTCCTTTGTCCGTTTGCTTATTCAGCGCTGTATTCTTTAAATATGAACCAACCGGCCCAAGCCACCACTATGGTGCGTAAACACACTCGGCTACCGAATCCTCCCCCCGCCCCCCCTCAATTCGGCCACCAGGTACATCAGACATACTGTTGTTACTGATTCTTTGAGCATCGACAGGGCCTTGAAAGCCTTGAGTTAGCCCGTAAAGGAACTATAAGACAAATATTTTGCAGAGGGCGCGTGTGAGTCGTGAGAAGAGATCCCTAAAAATTGATGAGCACGCTTTTGAAAAGAAGCGTTGGAATTTCCTCCAGCGTCCCATTGACCAACAAATTATAACTGAGTGTTACCAGCTCTTGACAAGGATTCAAGGTTGGGTTCATGTGCACGATCCTGGTAGGAAAACGGCTCGCATCCTACCTCGTCCCCGCTGATCTTCTGGAGGACCCTCTGGACGCTGCGGGCGCTGGGCATGACGTGCATGACCGGTGAGATCTCGAGCAGCTCCAACAGGTGCCTGTCAGTGGGCTCGAGGCCGGACACGAAGACGGAGTAATGCAGGCGGCACGACTTGTCCACCGAGATCCAGGCCTGCCCGGCCGCCGAGCTGTTGCCCTCGGACATCAGCAGCACGGGCGTTTCTGCTTGGGGGCCACAAGAGGTTCCCGAGCGGAGACGTCGTCAGCTGCTAAGGTAGCAGCTCAACTTACGCCAACAGTGCACAGGTACAAGGAGCGTTATACTTTTCATTACGTACGGAAGCTTTAAAGAGAAATTTCGACAGTCACCTGATTTACCTCAAAATCGGTTCAACAGGTTAATAGACACATCTGAACTAATCGCCCAATTTACAAGTCACAATTGTTTTTCCCAAAGTTAATGAGTTTTTAAGGTTCATCTGAGAGGTTGAGAGGTTCTACTGGCAACACCGAAAGCGTGACTTGAAATGTTGTAATTGGGGGCAGTAAAACTTGTTCCCGGTGGATCACAAGTAGTTTAATCGCGAGAAATGAGTCACGGGGACGCCTCACGCCAGCAAAATGATAAAAATACGCGCAAGATACCGTATTTTAGACTGCCTGCTGGACTTTCAAGTAATAAAACCTGTGGCGTCACTACACGCGAGAGCGCGGGAAAATTCGAATGTTCGTTTTGGCATAACCTTTACTTGATGTTTTCTCAATAGCTATTTTAAATTTAGAGATAATAAATAGCATGCCGGAAAATGTAAAGCCTAGGCCACTGCAATCTACTGCCAGAGTCAGGACACTTTGTATAGGTAGTCGACACGCAATATGGGAAGTAATAGTGGTAATTTCCATTTTTGGTATTTAAACTCGCCGTGACAGCGGCATAGCTTACGGCGCCTAATAGCTATTTTTGGCATTTGGTCGCTCTATTTTTTCGATTATGTCAATAATAATAATATTCCTTAATTCTCTCGCTCCGCACATAAAAGGGGAGACAATAAGGCAAGAACCTGTGAAGCTTGACGAGGCCCTCCACCCGAATCCTCATTTAAGTTTGGCACGTCGGGTGGTGATTCGATATATAGACACGTATTATTCAACTCACAAAGAGAAGCAGTTCGAGTACCGCAAAATTCGCCGTCGTGAAGTATCGTTGGGACGCAGGAGGAGCGAAAAATACCTGAATCCCGTCCGATCGACAATCATCAGCACCGATAAAACCACTGACGTCTTTATTACGACTCACGCGATGCTTTCTGTCCAATTGCTGCGAGAGGCGGCGAGGGGAAAAGAGTTTCGCAACTCTGGCAGCTAAAGCTGCCATATATACAGCGACTTTACAGCGACCGATACGATTCCACGGCCACGTGCACGGGGGACCAGATATTTCGATTGGAGGCAAAAACAATCTCGCGTCCTTTGGGTCTAGGAACAGAAGTTAGTAAGTTTGCAAAACACAAAAGCGCAGTGAGGGTCTCTGAAGAAGCAAAACATTTGCCCAGAGCGTAAGCCTAATTTCCCAAGCGTGCCGATCGATGCGTGCTTAACCGCTTGCACCCGGAGTTGCTTCCAGCAAATGGCCACTGAAGGCCAGGTGTGCGCATCACATCATTGTCGGTGGATCCCCGATGCGCCCCAAGCGGAAAACACGCCAAAGCTCGCCCGAGGTTGCGGCGCAAAGGAGCAGACCCGTGCACCCTGGAGCCGAAGCGCGCTAGCATCGCGCCCGTTGCGAGACGCTAGGAGACGCGCGCGCGGAGGCGAGAACGCGATTGAGGCGGCGCCACGTGTGCCCTTTGTAAGGACTGGCAGGATGAGAATGAAAAGTAGTAGTTTCAGTTGTCTCTCCTCGAGCGTGCCAGCGAATCCCATACCTTCGATAACGAACGCTTCGGCCTCTCCTAAAGGTCGAGCGTGCTCGTACTGCCAAAGCGCCGCAAAACGAAACAAGCGCGCGTTTTGGAGGCCGGGCATTCGAGAGAGGCGCCCTGGCGTCCTCATTCTCGCAGTGACTATAGGAATGGCGTTATAAAGAAAAAAAAGAAACGAAAAAGGCACATGCCTCGTTTTTTAGGTAGTTCCACTTCACATTTAGTTTCTCTGGCCCGTGAATCGCACGTTTTATCACCTCACTATATAATACTGGTGTGCCTGGTGTCTTATTCCGCCCACGCATCAAAAATGGTCCCGAAGTGGCTGCAAATGACGTCACAAAAGCCGGGGCGTCCCGCTGTCGGATGTCGCGATCCTGGCGGTTGGTCGTACAAATGCTGGCGAAAAAAGCACGAGCGAACGCGAGTGTCGCTGTCGTCGCGGCATCCCAACTCCTGACTGCCGATGCTTCCATAGACTGCCAAGCTGGAGAGTGACCCGCAGCGGAACAGGCCTCTGCCGCGTCCACCACCAGTGCGGTGACACCGCCACGATCGCAGCGGGCGACAGCGTGACACTAGCATGATCTCATAAAACAGAAATCGAGGGACCACATTTTTTTCTTTTCCTTAACGCGGTAAACGCACCAGTCGGAGAAGCGTTTCAGGAAGCGTTTAAAAGGAAGGCCTAAGAAAAAATCACGACGCAAGAAGCGTGAAAACGTTAATCCACGACTCGCGTTTCTAATGCTTTCGGTGACTGTAGAGCTCCAGGTGTTACCATAGACCAAGTGCCCTTCTGCCGCTCTTGACAGGCGACAGGGAGTGCTCACCACTGAGGAAGGCGTCCGAGTAGAGCCGCTGCTTGACCCTTCCCCTGAGCTCGCTCTGTCCCTCCGAGAGCACCTTGAATGTCAGGTCGTCCGTCAGCAGCATCTCCAGCACCTGGCTCGTACCCCGGCTGAACGTGCCGTTCGTCTGACGGAGGGGAGGGACAACGCACAAGCGCGGTCGCTTGAATCGCTCTCGGACGAGGCGTTTCTGGAAGGCCAACTCGTGAAAGCTAAAGGCCGACGCGTAACCTCGATGTTCGGTGAGGAAGGAAATCTTAAAAACGTTTACTCCCAACCTGTAATAGCATTTTTTGAAGAAAAACTTGGCAAATTAATGCGATCATTTGATTCGAAATTTCAAGTTTAACATAAAAGCTGTCTACATATCTGGACCCCTGTTCCTTGGAGGGGTAGATGACAAATATAACGTTTTCTGGATACACACTGTATGATGCGCGAGTGATGCTACTCTCGACGTAGCGTAGCTATTGATAGAAAGCGTTTGTATTAATAAAGAGATTATCGCGATTATCGCGAGAACGAAATATTTACTAAAAGTTGCCCCCGAAAGTTTCGTCATAGAATCCAATAACGCGCCATAATACCGTGATGCTCTTCTCGACGATCATCAAAATACCGTTATTATTTTGAGGATTGTAATGCAATGATCCACAACCAAACAACAGTTAGCTTAAGAGAGAAAATGCACATAGCAACGTAAGAAAAAAACATTCTTCATTACCTAGTCTCTTCGATGAAATTGTTACGACTAATTGAAATTCTGGAAAGAGAGACAGCCGTTACTCCGGTTCCTTTGTCGGGCGATGTCGGTCGATACGTTTGCGAAATGTCGCAACGCGTCAGCGCCATTTGACAAAATTAAACTCTCCAAAGATTAACGTGACTCGGACAAATAATCCTCCGCTTTTAATGCCTCTAAGAAACACAAAGAAAAAAAAGAAAAAAAAATTAAACGCATACAAGATTTTTTTTTTTCGTGCTTTTTAGGCGACACGAGAGCTCAGGCGGGAATTCTCTCTCGTGCCCAATAAAAATGCGAAGAAACATAAAACAAGATACACTAAAAGCGAGAGTATACAGTGTGCCTCGTAAAAAGGCGCGTGCCCAGCCTGCGTCCCAGGAACACGCAAATCCTCGTGGCTGTTGCATAGTCACGTCCGTCGAAGCAAAACGATAGCTTTCCCGGAACGAGAGCATATTTGCCTGGGCTTGCAGCGCTAAAAGCCCCTTTCGTTTTTGTTCGTTTGTTTTCTTCGTTTTATTTTTACTTTTTTTTCGTGTTTTGTCTTTTGAAAAGTGCTTGGGGCGTGGAAGATAAAAGGGCCATCCCTTTACTTGCTCCATGAAGCCCCGAATATGCGAACGATCATACGCGGCGCGGCGGGAAACAGACGGGAAACAACGCGACGTGATGGTCCAGACCCATTTCGGGAAGGTAAGAAAAATAAATTATAAAAAAGGGAGCCGGCCACGTTAGAGTACGCCCCATGACTAAAGTATGTGTAAATTTATAGTTCTTACTCTTTTCCGAGTTTGCGTCGCTGAAGAATAAAAATATAAGTACGTTATAAAATACTACGATATGGGACGGCTCCCATTTCATATATCTTTTTTTTTTTATACACGCAGATGTATTTTTATAGCGGTCCATTTTTTTGGCCGCGATAGCTGAGTCCGACCGCTACTGAGTAAACACTGACGGTGACCTCGCGCAAAGCTTCCATAAAGTGCGTTTAGCACCATCACCATCAAAAAGACATGTTCACACGTACACAGCCGCACTACCGCAGTGCTATTAGTAAGCGCTAGAGTATAGCTGACCTTGCTGATGCAGATCTGACTTCGCGCTATATTAGTGATACACCGCGGATACAGCCATGCATCAGCGCTAAGTTACGTTCGAGCGAACTTAGCACCGCATCAGCGCTAAGTTACTCGGTCGGGCTCATGCAAGGGCGTGAATCGCCCTTTATGGTATCCCGTAAATAATCCTTTTACGCAAACATGCGTAGCACCTTGGACCTATCTCTCAAGGTACTACACTAAGATGTGACGTTGAAGCACATTCATTATCAACAGATTGAGAGGTGGTACATAAGCCGCCCTGCACCCCCTCCCTTTTTCCCGCCCTCCCCATCCCAGCCCATGTGTGTTCTTGCTAACAACACTTTACCTGTGAGGAAAAAAAGGAGAAACAGGAGATTGCTTGTTTGTAATAACTGTACCGCAGGCTTTGAACAATATTGATGTTGTCGAATTTCGTCCATTAACGACAATGACCGACGCCGAGAATTTGGATGCTGCCTCATTAATTGGCTTCATTAAAAAGAATGTAGACCGAACACGTCTCCCCTTCGCTCAACCTGCCCTCTGGGAGCCAATGGTTTCCCCACGTTTTCGTATTCTAACAAAACATTTTTTTTTATGTCTAACTTATGTTCACGATCTAGGTATTTTTTAAATTTTTTCTCGGTATAGGATTGTTAAATTTCTATCGCAATTTCGGACGAACCGTTCATTTAAATACGAATTAAAAAGCTATAGGCACGGATACGCATAAGTAAAGAATCGCAGGATAAAAAAGAAAGGAATAATAAAGTACCCCTAAACAATGATGGCCAAATAAATTCGTAACGCGTCTACATAAAGAAAAAAACTCCTCGCGGGACGCCTCGCTCGCACGCCGTCACGATGACGAGAACTGTAGCAGGGGTGATCGCGGCTTAAAGCCGCGCTTACGCGGTTTATACATCATACGAAATACAGTGTGCAGACACTATACTAAGTTACAGCTCAAGCAGGTACGGTGAGGGAAAGGAAGGTCGGGGAGGAGGAAGCAGACGGAACGCTGGAGAGGAGAGAGACAAAACCTCCTCCTCTCTCCAGCGTTCCGTCTGCTTCCTCCTACCCGGCCTTCTTTTCCCTCGCCCTACCTTCGGGAGTTGCAACGGACTATAGAGACTTCTAGGGAAACGTCTTTGCACATCCAATACGGTAGGATGGGCCCTCCAGTACGAACTGCGCATGCGCTACCGCAGAAGACTCGCACATGCGCAGATGGTACAGGAGTGCCCATGCATCGTACCGTATCGGATGTGCAAAACGGTTCCCGAAAAGTCTCTACCGTGCGAGGCGTGTTTCTTCCCCGTGTAAGGGTCCTGTCTGATTGTTCATGCAAACACTGTGTGTAGACATGTTCGAAGCATACATATACACGAAGCATGCTTCAAAGATGCCTGACGCGTGACCTCGGGTAATTTTGCCATCGTGCCTGCACCCAACACCGCGTCCTTTTGTAATCATGTATACGAGCGGTGTGACTCCGGCGTTGGAAAACTCGAAGCGGTCACGTCGTCCCACGACGCGTGTGACGACGTGACACGCGCGTTCGTGGCTCCTTCCGACATAAACCTCCGTCGTCGCGGGCAACCACCGCGACCCCGAGCTCACACTTTAGCGCGCCGCATTATACATATTCACTCCCGCGTTGCACCGTAGCGTCGAATCGGCACGTCGGTGACAGGACGACAGCGCACCCACGATTCTGAGTGATTCGAGCCGGGGGGTGGGGGGTGGGTGGGTGGGGGAGGGAGGGGGGGTTACGAGAGGAGGGCGGGAAGCCGAGAAAGGCTCGCTCCGATCCAGGACGCCGATACAGCATGGACGAGATAACGAACAGGGACACAGAGCCCAAGCCTCGTTGCAACGGATGCACGTTAGGCTCCTCTGCGGCGGTACGCTCTTAAAAGCGCCAGACTCTTTTGTGGACCGATGTAGCGCTCGCAACTCTAATCACTGATAGCTTAAAGAGACAGCAAAGTGGGGAAAAAAACGTTTTTTTAATGGTTTTTTATATTTTATGTTTTGTAAATTTTTCCACAATTTTTTTGTTTCGACCAATATTTACGATGCTGGACGCAATTAAGGTGCAGAAGGTGGTTGTCGCAGCCCGCTAAGTCCCGCCCCGTTCTTACAAGGTGCTTACATCACTCACTGGCTGGTGAGACGATTGGCGTGTAAAGTGTTGGGTGTAAAATTGTCTCTCCATGCCCTAATAGTATATTAATCGACAATATTTGTATGTTTGAAAAACAAATAATCTAGATAGGGTCTTTTTCTTCTTTTTTTGAATATCCCGAGATTGCCTTTTTGCTTCGGTTTCAAACGATAATAAACATGGCTCCCGGCGTCTGCGGAGTAATCGAAGAGAGCAGCTCGTCGAGCTCGTCTACTTTAATGAGTGCGAGCCGTGCTGCGTTCTCCGCGGTGTTTGGACGAAGATCTCCTCAGCCGATCTAGTTTGCAGCAGACAACTGTCGCCAAATACCCGCCTTCGGAAGCGCTGCTGGCGCTGTGCGGGTGCTCGAGTTCGTAGCAGCCGGTAGCGGGCGCTAGCGGGACTGGTCTAAACCTAGCGTCCCACTTTAACTATGTTCGTTTAATCTACCATGACTTTTTCCTTTGAGCGTGTTGATGCTGAATCAAGATATTGGTTCCCCTAAAAGCGGCCCCGCTGCTTTGTAAACTGTGCAACCGTTGTGATTGCAACCATGGTTTCAATACCGAGAATAGACCTACACAGGTAAGAATTTGCGAGTGATGATGCTGGAGTCACTCAGGCGTTCGGCTCGAATCAAGTTGGTCCAGGTTTGTTCCCGTCATTTTGCTACGAAAGGAAAGTAGCTCTATGTTTTGCAGTGCACCTGGTCTGCCAATGCGAATATTTTTAGGTCACGTTTTAGTTGTGGGTCATGACGCTCACCCCACTTGCTCGCGGATGTCAAGCGAAAAAACTAACAACAGGAAATCTGGAAGGACTGCATATTTATTTTGTTGATATTTCTTTTTGTACTCTCAGTGGCTGTTTACCGCACATCAACAAACGCGGACATATGCTTGTATGCGGAGTGCAAGTTTGTCTGCTTCTTGCACATGGGTTGCGATGATGCCAGAACGCCGGGCTCTTATTGGCTGATTAAAAAAACAACGTAAGTAGACCTCAAGGCATCTAGCATTGAGGTCTACCCACTATCCTTTCGATCAAAGCCAATCAGAGCTAGGCGTCGTTCTGACGTCGTCGCAACTTCTGCGCAAGACAACAGACCAGACGGCTTGCTCTTCGCATTGGACCGTGTATGAACATGCCAAGCATCAGCCATCTTAATCTCGATCCAGTGAGATTGAGAACGCCCAATAACGTATCACAAAACAAAAGTGTGAACACAACACCCTGCGTTTCTTTACGCTGCCAGTGAATGAAGTCTCTTTAGTTCGCCACCGTACAGTATTCGCGGCAAGTTAAAGCTGAATGTAGATGGGTGACAAAATGACCAGGACGTACTCACCCAGTGGTAGGCGAAAGGGGGTTGTACGACGCCGCCATTGTCCGGACTTCGTTGTCCGCAGGGCTGTCCGTTTCGAGGACTACCACCATCGGGGCGCTGGTCAGTCCCGACGCGTAAGCCTGGAAAGTGGTTGACAAACAGGCTCAACTTTGTTTCGCGCGTTTATGGCCCTTACGACGTGCGAACGGCGCAGAACGTGGCGTTTCGTGCTGATAGTGCAACGCGTGACAGCAGTGCACAGTTAGGTTTGTGGTGTTTAACTTCCCTAGTTCGACAGCATATGAGAGAGGCGTAAGAATCGATCATTGTCGTGAAGACAATTGCTCACAAGGTAGAGAAGGCGAATGCCACACTGCGGTATCGAACATTGCACCTTGAGAGTTCAGTACAGAGTTTTAGAAGGCATGGGTTCCAACACTTCACTTACAAAAGTACGTTTTCTGCGCGTGCTCGTGCAACAACAGTACATCGCACCTGGTGCAGCTGTGTTCTCCCTTTGAGGATATTGATAGATCTGCACACGGGTAGATTAAAACCCTTTTTTAGCCAACAAATGACAACAAAATGTGTTCACGAAAATAGAAAACCGCAAAAAAGCAAAACGCAAGGCTGATCCACCTGTCATTTTGAATGTGTCAAGATTTTTCGAAGAGTTTGTTAAATAACCCTGCTCGCACAGAGAGCATTAACCTGCGCCGTCTATCGTCATATTGGCCGCGATCATCGCGGTAGAAAATATGCCGAGAGAAAGCTGCATTCGAAGAACAGGCGACCAAATTCCTCGCGTGCGTACCTGATACGAGATTGAGCCGTCGTGGTTGACATTCAGCACCGCGAAACCCGAGTTGGACGTCTCCGCCGTCAACACGGCCTGGAAAACTGCAGAAAACGAGACAGGAGATGGCAGATGAACAAAACGTGAGGGCGCAAGTGAGCTGGTTTAAACTCATAATTGTAGAATTTCCCGAGAATTCGGGGACGACAGAAAAACGACAAGAAGGATATAAGTCGTTTGAGACTTCTTTCCTTCGTCCTGTTGTTTTTCTGTCGTCACCGCAGTCTCGGGTGATTCTGCAAAGATGGCAAATGTAACGTATCCACGAATCCGCACGAGCGGTACACCTTAAATGTGTAGTAAACTGCGCAAACACGAAAAGGGTACATTCATGAATTGTGGTAAATTTTCAAAATTCGTTGTCATGAGACGAGACAACAGAATCTGCCGAGCATTTTGAGAAAATTTACATACACCTTGTGGCGCATCATGTAAGCATGCACTCGGTTAGCCACGAAGCCTTGAAGTGCTGTTAACTATAACACTATACTCGTTGTCGCATCAAGAAAAAAGGGAAGTTTTACGCATTATTCATGAGCTGAACGAGGTAGACTTTATAAGATATCGTTGCCGGAGGAGGCAACTATGCTTTGGCGTTTGAAACATGTACGTATTGAAAATATAACGGCAAGCTAATCTAAAATTCACCGACATATATCATAATTCACCAGAGAAGAGAGTAAATGATTAATATTTCGCGAGAAACTTGACATTACTGCGGTTCTCGAGGTGGAGACGTGTATAAGCGTTTGAGTCGCCGCATATGTCGCCGGAATCACGGACGTAGGCTGATTTCTATTAGCGAAAATAAGTCGGCACTCAACTGTTGCAAGTAGGCCTCACGATGACGGGTCCCTCGATGTGTCGCTTGCCATCTGGTGACGTCACGCGCATGCTCAGTTTGCCGGCAACCAGGGACTGCTGCTGCTCCGGCGGAAGGGACAGCTTTACGCTGGCCACGTTCAGGGACTGCGATGGCCAAGACGCTGTCTCAAGCAGCGGCTGACTAACCGCCTTCTTAGAAATTCCAGTGTCTACAGCGCATGTTGCGACAAGGCCACATTCATATTTTCGACATCGGATGACATAATTTGCGCTGGAACACTGAGCGTGCCGTTCCACGCACACACGATGCCTCAACGCAAACTATACTTTCAGCGTAAACGTTTATCCTGATCATGACATGCGAGAATAACGTCGCATTGTGTGCAAACGCCGGCCCTCCGCGTCAAGCGCTAGAAACTGGACACTAAGAACTTTCTTTGGACAGTGTGCATAATTTAGTGGACAGAGCCTGCATTCGAAACAAGAAGCTACACCAGCCACGGTTTGCGAAAGTAGGAATCATCAGGAGCAAATAAGCAACAGGAAAATGAGATGGCACACATCATCACTAGGTGGTCTGCCTTTAGAAATCTCGAGTGGAAATATTTATAATCCATGACAGCGCGAAGCGCGTTCAAACCACACAGAATGAGAAAATGGAGTCTTATCTACAAAGGGTGCGCAAGTGATTGGAGTGAATAAGAGATGACGTAGACAGATTCCAAAGCCCGTGAGGTGTAATCACCTATTTTTACCTACTTTTGATTACGACTGCTTCTTCGATGTAATTTCCTGTAGCTATGATATCATTGCTGTAATAGCAATCAGATGATCAGAAATGAGCATGGCGTAACTCGCTGCCAATCCTTTCATAATATAACAACGATGTAAACGTCATGTCTGTGGAAAAATACAGACTTGCTGGACTTGTCTATCCGCAGTGCGAAGATTCTTAAGAAAACACGACTATTTCTCTCAAGTAGTTCTACGTTCTCTGGATACGCGAACAGAAGAACGTTACGGTGCTTAGATGGTTGTTTGTTCGTTGGCCACTCACCACGTGTATCTTGGGCAGGGTGATCTCTGAGCTGGCCACCACCGCCGTCTCCCGGGTTTCCCGGACAAGAGGCTCAACTTCACCACCACGTCTCTCGCGTCTGCGGGAAGAATTTAAGAAAGGAAATTCAAATTGTCACATTCCTGGGAACATGAATCGACGCGGTACGCAAAGACAATTTCAATTTCAATCGCCGTTCCACCATTTGTATCTTGAAATAAATTTGACCAGCATAGCAAATACTATACATTCTGTACTGAAGGAGTTTCTTGGGAGCCTCATATTTCGAATCGTCTAAGGTTCCGCACATTTCTTCGAATACATTTTTTTTTTCAGGGAGAAAGAGTCTTTGATCCTTCCAGCATTCCTTTTTGAAAGCAAAAATAAAAATTCATTTGAATAACTGTGCATAAAAGAAAAAAACCTCTCAATTCAACCTTCAAAAACGTTTTCGGTCAGAGAGGAATCCTTCTGCGCCCGGTGAATGAAGGAATTTCTAAATTGACTCCTAGAGAACTTCAGAAAGAGTTTGTATTTTTATTTCGAAAGTAAATAAAGCGCTAAATCGAAGAATATAGAAAAAAAATACTTCGTGATGTAAACACCAGAAATACCGTTTCAGAAAAAAAAGAAAAAAACAAAAAACACGACACTAAAAATACCTTTTCAGGAATACCTCTTCAGAATGAATGATAAAGCTCAGAATCTCATTTACTCGGAAAGATTGACGCCTGTACATAGTGTGCCGATGCAATGTTGGTCTTCGTTGTAACAAAAATACATCTGAATGCCGAGCGGATGCTCAAAGTCAACGCGGCTATCAAGAGGTTTATTTGTACAAAGGCGCCCCCAAAATCGTCGGTTAGTTTTCGCCGCGGTGATGCTTTTAGGCGACATCAATAACAATAGCATTTTATCGCTCGTTCTCGACCACTGGTGTCTCAAAAGTTACGACCGCCGAAGCATCGGCTTCTACTTCCCGTCGTCTGCATCCTTCCCGTTTGTACACCCTAAAAACATCCGGTGCGTCTGCTTTCCCGCCAAGCCCTTGGGACAGCCGATCGCTGCCATCTACGGAACAAAGCTCTGCGAATGGCGAGGCTAACAGAAATATGCTTTAGAGTTTCAGGGGTGTTGCGAGTAGTGGTTCCAATCTTATAGCGCTGCGTGCAGCGCTATTTCGCAGTGCAAGAGCAGGACACGACATGCCGCTCTTTTGACAGAGTTGAAACTAGGAATGAACATTTGCGCTCTTTGATTCGAACCATTATTCGCACATACTCCTAGTTTACACCTCAGAAACACAATCTGCACTGTGACTCCGTGAATGATGTTTCACGCGCTGATGTCATACTCGCTGTAGCAAGCACAAACTGATTTTTCTATTCTTTTTTTCAGTTCTGAACATATTATCAGCATTGTCATTTGCCGATCTGGACATCATGTGTTTTAGATACGGCCGGCTATGAATAAATAGGAGGGCAAATATGACCGTATAAGGGTTTAGATAAGGCCATACATGGGAGGCTTCACATTTACATGGGGTCAAGAAAAGGCCTAATATATAGCGCAAATAAGGTCACACGTGGGTCGCCATATGGCCGAATCTGGGTAAATCAGAGTTCGATAAAGTTCTATCTTCAAAATGCTCTCCGGGAAAGTAGACGCCCTAGATTTGTTAGGGTGTAGGCTGAGCGCGACAAACCGCAACTCCAACGCCCCATAGATGACGGGGCGGTAGTCGCAAGATGGCGAAAAATACGGGGATAGATTCTCCAGGTTTTCCCGTGCACCTGCTCGCCGACGCTGGTGAGTGTGTAAAATATATTTATTTCGCTACTAATACAAAGCGGTAACGGTAAGAGCATACCACAGGTAACGGAGATGTTGACGTGCGTTAAGAAAATTAACATGTTGATTTTTGAAGTCGCGGACCGAAACAATTCCTAGTTAAACGCAGTCGTTTTTTTGTATTTTTTGTGTAAATTTTACGGTGGACAAACACGCCGATCAGAACCATGCGGTAACAGCAGCACCAAGGCCGTCAATCCCTGCCACCATCTCCGCCGCCGCCCCCGCGCCTCTAGTTCTTAGTTCGTCCGCGAGGGGCGAGCGAGGCGTGACACTCTCCATGGGCGGTCACGTGACCCACCGGTGAGCGAGAAGATGCCGTTGAACATGGCGGTGACGTGGATGTCGTTTCTTGATGGCGAAATGGCGGCGACACCACCCGCACCCTGGGTCTCCTTGACACCGGGCTCGGGAACCATCAGGGAACTGAACACCTCTGCACAAAACGAACAACGACATTACACATCGTGGTGATGGTAGGAAAACAAGTTTGCACGGACGGTGTAGTTGGGCGAGTCGGTGTATGATCAGATTAATCAGAAGAGCGCAACAAAATGGACACAGAAACGAGTAGAAGACATAAATATTCACAGCGCTGACTATCGACCATCCACTTCTACTTATCCTTGTGTTCTTTTCTGAGCTGTTTTATTTATCTTTGAAAAACGATATCAGTCAGCGTGCAGGCAAGCCGATGATAGTAAATCATGATGTTTAAAACCCGACACTCTGGTGAGGGAAAAAGGACACTTTGAAGGTCGAAGTAAAAAGGCACAGGAGACGTCTTCTGTAGATGGCTGAGCGTGTTGGTTATTAATTTACGATAAGGAAAGAGGGACATTTAAGACAAACAGACAAGACAGGCATTTTTGTTCGACTTCATAGTCTCCTATCTTTTCCATCGCTTCGGATATTAAACATCATTATTATTTATTATAAATTTTGATCTGCCCAGAACATCTTGTTATAAGTACTGGCTCAAAATACATATGATGTAGAAAGAAAAAAAAAAGAAAAAAAGGAGGATTTGAAGCACGCATGAATATGTATATCCTTTAGCTGGCGCTCGCATTGACAGACGGCTCGTAAAACAAGAGAAGAGAAAAAAAAGTATTATTTATTCTAAGCTCATCATTCTTATATGCCGAGTGTCTAAAATAAATTAGGCCGGGAAAGCAAAGCCGTACCATAGTTACTGACGAGCACTAATCCCGCATAACAATATGAAAAGCAGCTCCTGACACACTATGTACAATTTTATCGTTTTCTGACTACATCGTCGGAAGGGACGGGGAACATAACAGTAGTAGTTCTTGGAACGATAGGGATCGGGCAGCGCATATGCCAATTTCTTTATAATTTTATCAGTCGCTCATACTGTTAGCGTACCTCGCCTTTAAAGGTATCTGGAAGATCCAGACAAGCGTAATCGGCGTCGCACTCTGTTGACGGAGACAAAACCAACGCCATGCACACCGAGGATGCGTGTGCAAATCAGTCTTTAAAGAATCCGAAACTGTTATACGCCCACACACCCAATCGAGGCGGACGATATGAAAAAAAAAAAAGAAGTGAGCATACTTAAATTTTTATTGAAGAAAACTAGGGACTTTTGGCAAACCATTATCGTGTTCCGTGTACCGCACTACCGGAGCCTTTAAAACATAATTTTAAGCGCGCGCCCGTGTCAAAGGTTTCGGTAGTGCCGTACGCGGAACACGGTAACGGTTCGCTAAAAGTCCCTAATATCATTGCCCGGAAGTACGCGGGGAATCAGGAAGTGAGCAGGAAGTGCGCGCTCATCGCGTAGCGGTATATGAACTCGAACATTCTTTCTTAACTTCTATACACGCTAAACACAGCATTTTGAAGTTCTCACCATAACAGAGCGTTTTCAAGTCAAAATTGTTTTCGAATTTCGGGCGAACAAAGGGAGGGGCTCAAACAACGCCACCGAGATAATGCAACGCCGTACGTGAAAGCCCTCCTTTCCCACCCACCAAATAGAAAACGTTACAATACGGGACCAGTCTACAGGCATTGACTAGAGAAGACGTCGCCCGGTTAGATGCCGACGGTGGGCATTAAAGGCTGGAACGCATGAGCGAAAATGATTTCAAAACCGCGCGGAATTCAGAACATGCGAAAATAGTTTTGTGCTATCTTCGAGAAACCATACTATCTAGTGCATGTCAATAGAATAAGTTGTTTGGTTAAAAGCATACTTAAGATTTCTTTTTGTGGAATAAATGCTAGCCCGTGGTTTGTTTCTCAAGAAATAGGGTAGAACTATTTGTCTACGTCCCGAAATTCGTGCGATTTCCGCAAGGTTTCGCTTTAGCACATCTGTTCCGACACCTGTAAATAAGTCATGAAACAATCTTTCTACTATCGCTAAATACTACTTAGAGTAACTCCCCAACGTTAATAACAGAATAAACTTGCCTTAGATTTTCTTTCTATGCAATGGCCGTCGCCAGAAAAAGTTTGAGAAATATGAGCATCGTTTATCCCCTCAACTCAGAGTCAGAAGAAGCGGCCTCGTGGTTTGGTGCCTATCCTATTCCGCCAACGTTAATCATAGCCACGTGCTGCGGTCGGCAAAGTAAAAAAACGCGTGCTGAGCTACAGGCATTGGTTAGTTCGGCTACTCTCATCATCGCAGTGGTTGGACACAAGTCACTACCCGAGTGTCCGCCGAGGCATGCATAGTTACAAGCCGGAGTCAAATGCTCCCGCAGTTCTCGTGTCCAATCCATGAGCCGCGCTCGACTGTCGTCAGGCGAGTGGTTTCGATTGCACAATTACGTCAGCAAGCTTTGCGAAGGCAAGACTGAAAGAAACAGGCCCCTCTTATCCTCGCAATTTCACCGCAACAAAGACGCTTCTGAACCAGTTGCGGTCTGTGCGAGTATACTTGGGCATGACTAGGACCAGTACGCCTCTGCAAAGTCATTGACATTCCATCTCCATGAAGCAAATTTGCGGCGAATAAAAGCGACGAATCTCGCACGGCGGCGTTCGTTATGCGCGTTGCTTCAGAATTGTGGCCGTTGCGCCGCGCGCTATGGGAGAACGTGTCGCCAAGCAAAGTCCGTCGCTTGTCCCCCTTATTCGACTTTGTGCCGCCTCACACCTGAGCATTGTGAACAAGGCTTAATCACATCAAGGAAATTACTCACGTGACCGCCACCTGTTACCATAGTGACCGTCAAAATGATGTGGAAAGGAAAAGTGATCAATGAAGAACGGCAGATGGAAGTTGCAAGAGAGATTTTTCCGCAGCAACCTTCATGTAGCAACAAGCAAACCAAGTATGCCAAAAGCAGAGCCTAGTTTGGTTCACTATTACCGATATTGATCACTGATCAGCCATATTATTCCTATATTAACGTATATATGCAACACTTCGCGTTATACTCGAGGTTCTTTCGAAAGAAATTGAGGTTGTAAAGGTTGTACTTATATCCAAGGGTGATGATAAATACGCGTTAAACAATTACAGGCCGAATTTATTATCGTGCAATTTTTCGTAAAGGTGTCGAAAAAATAATGCACAGCAGTTCCTGTTATCTAAAAATCGAGCTCTCCGATTTTCAAAGTGGCTTTCGGAAACAGCGCTCAACTGAATCAGCTCTGCTAACAGAAAAGGAAGAAATTTTAAAATCTTTCGAGTATTAGCGAGCTTATCTTAAGTGCATACGTTGATTTGTTCCTAACGCCTTCGATCTAATTAACTATAATATACTATTAATATATCTAGATAACTACGGAATTCATGGATCCGCATTAAAAGTTTTGTATTCGTATCTGCAATATAGGTCCCACCAGTGATTTAGAACAATGATCGCCAGAAGTTAAGTTTGTTTCATTTGCGGATGCTACCACTATTTTCATTAAAAGTGAAACGACTTCTGAGGTTGAAAGTAAGGCGGCGAAGATTCTCGCCCACTTTCATTTATGAACAAAAGTTAATGGTTTAAATATAAACATGTATAAAACTAAGTGTGTACTGTTTAGACCACAAAATCGTAAAGTTCCGTCACCTTTGAATATTATGTTGAATTCTTCTTCAGATATTACTAAATCTGTGAATATTCTTGGTGTTATTTTTACGCAATCTTTCTCTCTTGGAATGAACACGTAGAGTATATTCAGCGGAAAGCTTGTAAAGCGGTTGGAATTATATCCAAAACGTGTTATATGCTTTCTGTGAGAGTAAAGTCGCTTTTATGCTATTATTTGACCTAGACACACTATGTTTACTGCCATCTAGTTTGGGGCATCGTGACAAAGCGAAACGTAACACAACTGCTTTTAACACAAAAGAAAGTATTTCATATAGTCGAAAATGTTTATTTTTTGCATTCGCCTGGGGAACTTAAAAAAAACACAAAGGTATGACATTAAATGATTTAATACAAATCTTGTTTTATGGCAGTATATAATAGTACAATAACACAAACGTATTACTTTTTTCTTTCTGTACTGTCAGGTTTTTTGCTAAGAACAAATCCTCCGTACGTAACTCGACATGGTGAGCATTGACGTGTTTCCACTCCCCGCACTAATCATGGCTCAGCGTCTTTAAAATACACATTGCCTTCACTCCTAAACGAACTCGAAAGTAGAAATATAGATCTTACTAGGAGATCAAAGTGTTTTCTACATGATATGCCACTGGAAACTGTTGTATGAACATGCATCTGTTTTGTTTGATAACCTAAATTTTTATGTTGGCTGTGTTTATGCATGTCGCATTGTAAACTAACATATTGTCTCGATTCAGTTTTAATATTGAACCCTGCAACATAGTGTAGAATTTGATTTCTTCATATATTTAGTTTGGAAAGTTTTCTGCTGCTTTCTGACATAGAAACACGGCCTTATCAAGCTGCAAAGTTGCAGACTTTTTGCTTGTCATACCTTTTGTTTGTAAAGTGAAGCAAATTATTATATATTATTATTATTATTATTATTATCAATTATTAAATCAAACTACGAGGAGGATTATTAACAAAGCATGGACACATGAGCATAGAAACAATACGACTATCTTGACGGTTCTGCGGCTGCTGCTATTGTCTCCTATAGCGTTGAAAAAAACAAAATCAAAACAAAACAAAAAAACTGGGACACTTTGTCTATTTCTGTCGTGTATGTTGCTTCCCATGCCCCGAGTAGCGTGACTACAGTCCCACTAACGCGCCAAATTCTAAAACAAGTAACACCGCTCCATGGAAAGGAATATGAATGCACATTTTAACGCCATTCAAAGGCAGAATCTAGCGCGCGCGGCAAAAGTTCAAGAGGGAGAACTTTCTCTTTCTGCGCTACGCGCGTGCGTGTATCTGTCCGGATCGAGGTGACGGAAAACGGCGGCACGCCAACGCCCAGAAAACATCTCTCCGCAACACGCCAACCACGCCTCGGCACTTTCAAAAGCGACACACGCAGATCCAAATTCATATCGCGTTTTACAACACTGTTTCTTTCCCCGAGAGGCCAACAAAGGCACCAGATGCAAACAAACAAAAATGCTAGCAACAGTCTCATCGCCTATGCATAGCAAACGAATTCGACTTCACTCTTTTCTTCGCAGAACACAACACCTCTTAGAAGTAAACACACCAACAACGAAGAATAGAAAGCAAAATGCACAACAACATCAAAACAAGAAGGAACAACCAGCTAAAGAAAAAAAATGTGCATCTTTTTGTATTCCGGAAATAAACGAGGTCGTTGTAGAAGCACCGAGAAAGCTCGGGACACTGACAAACAACCGAACGCCGAGACGGCGCGCGGGTTGGGGTTCGGGGCTCTTCCCTGAAATATCGACGCAATACCGACTCGGAAACGACGAGCGGGAAGAAAAGCAGCTCTTTGTATTCCTCCACTCCCGAACAAAAAAAAAAATGAAAAAGAAGGCGAGAAAGGTGAGAAGGCGACGGGGCAACACTCGGCCGCGTTTTTGCGGAGGCAAAAGACGAAAAGGCGCGGGAAAGACACATTGTGTCGAGCACACCTCTTTCCTCGAGGGGAGTGTGGCGTGACACCCAAGTCTGGATGGGACTAGGGAGTTCCCATCGGCAACGTTGGTGCATTAGTGGGCAACCGCATCGCTCTCGCCGACGACATCGCCTCCTTGGAGCACTGCGCAGCCGACAACAGCGATCGTAGCCATGTACGACGTGATGATCGTAGCGACCGGATAGACAAGGCGCATATGGTTCAGACGGAAACTAGTGACAATTTGATTTGACGCGTCGCTATGTGAATTTTTTACTGCTGGATGTTTAAAAGCGCAGAAACATACAACTCAAATATTTTAGAATGGATCTCTAACCATGGAACACATAACAGGACGAGGAAGTCTCGGTCCTGGTGTCTGACCTTCGCTCAAGTGCTGCGCTTTTACAAGATTGTAGTACGGACACAGCGCCTTTACTTAATCGGTGACGTGTGGTGGGCCTTTCACGATTGGCCAAACACGAACTATGGCGTCTTGAGTATGATAAATTCTGCTTTCATTAAGGAGTTCGGACTGTCAACCTCGAGGATTCTGGTTTAAGGACGCGATGACTCCAAGCTAACATTGCGCTTTTTACACGCACACCGTCGAAATTGTCGCTGGCGGTCGACATTCCTGGTCATGGCGTCAAAAATGGGCACCAGAAGAGGAGCCACCAATACATCTTGTTGCCAATAGCTACGAAGTTCAGGTCCACAGCTACAGCGCCGTGTGAGCATGGAAACCTGCCTATCAACTTTTGTACATTAATGCATACGTTAAACAACGCTGCATTGCTAACGTATTCGTACTATGGACTAATTGATTCATGGTACCGTGCAGCGTATTTTGACAGCTTGGGACGACTCAAAACGTGTGACGAAGCACATTTTACAGGAATCAAATCCAGATTTGCAGAACATTCTGCCGCTAAACTCCGCAATTTTCTTATTGAAACCTGCACCATCGGGCCAATCGTGGCCGCAGATAATGTCGCTGGATTTTGTAATAATTAGCTGCGACGTGCGTCTCTTATTTATACAAGCTTCCCATAAACGAAACCTTGATCAATAGCAGCCTGGAAGAGAAACACAAGTGTGAGTCGGGAGCGACAAGGCGATCTCATCGAACAGCACTCAGCACCCGGCCTGGGGTAACTGCACGGAGCCGTGCCCTTTCGCCGTATACGATGGACCGCGGCAGACGCTACGAGCATTCCCAGCCAATCCGGTGCTCCGAACGCATCACGTGACCACGCGCGTCGCTGCACTCCTTCCGAAGGTCACGTGACCATTCGATTGGCTCCCTCCGACGGCTCGTGGCGTCCGCTGCGGTCCATCGTAAGGCGAAAGGGAGTATGGGGTCGGCGCCAGCGGACGACAGGAACAGTGCTTCGTCTTGGGGCTCGGGGGCAGCGAGTCGGTCTGCCGGCGGGTCGAGATAGGCAGCGAGAGCAGGGCGCGCGGGGGACGTCCGCTGGCAGTTACAAACAGGGCCTGTCACGCGGAGTCCGATAGCGGGAAAGCAAGCAGTCCTTCTATTCCCGGAGGTGCCGTTGGAGGGTTTCGGACGGCCGACGGAAAACAGAACTGGGACGGCGATGGCGTTCTAGTAAAGAGAAAGCAAGCGAGGATGAACAGAACTCTGCTGCAACGAACAGCGGTTGTATTTCCTCCACTCCTCTCACCCCTAAGCTGACAGGGCGGTGGGAGTTACGCGCCCGCCGGACCAATTCCCTTTCATCAGGTGACCCCGCTCTCTGCGCGTGCGGGTATGGGCGAGAGCGTGGTCACCGGGCCAAACGTAGAGGCATGACTGGTCCAACGAGCACCCGTAGCTTCCACCGCGCTGTCAGCTTAGGGTGAACTATACCTGAAATCACGTGCAATAAACATTTCACGAAAATCCCCAAAGACCATGCGCGAGGTCACGTGCGCTCCTCTTTGCCTCCCCAGAAGCTACCACGTGACAATGAAGAGAGCGAGAGAGGAAGAGGGAGTCACTTCTTTTAGCACCACGGATGGCGCTGCATGATTCGAAACAGGGCTATTGGTGAGATCAATATGCGAAACCTTCAGAGTAAAAGGAGGGGTCCACATGGATTCAACAAGCCCATAAAGCGCGAGCAACCGTATATCTGGTTCAAAGCCGACTTCTCTAATATGAACGAGAAGTTACTGGCAGCCTTGTTTTTTTACTGCGATCACTATTGCATCAAATACAACGAAAGAGTAACAGCGCACTCTAAAAAGATCAGTTCTTGAAAGGTTCTTCGACGCGCCAAGAATTCTTTCAGCTCGTGAAGAACGGTTTCGCCTCGAGGGCTATCGCCCTTTGGCGCACTAGAAAGGCAACTGGGCGATGAAGAACTCTTTCGTATATAAAAAAGGAAAGGCTTGAAAGACGAACAAACAAACGAAACAAATCTTTGCACTCTGATAACAAACAAGCGAAGCAATCTTTACACCGATATATATATATATATATATATATATATATATATATATATATATATATATATATATATATATATATATATATAGAGTGCAAAGATATTGGCGTTGCTCCCTGCTTGGCGATATATAGGAACTAAATTCCGCAGGTTTTTATCAACTGTAGCAGCTAAGACTACTCGCATAACCAAATTGCAATGAAGAGGCCGCAATTTCGATGTCGCATCGATGTAAAAAAGATATGTCGCAGCACGAGCGTAGTTTATTTATTTTTATTAATTTTGTTTTTCTTACCGCAGTACAAGCGTGATTCATTTATGTTCATTACTTTCGTTTTTCTTATCAAATATCCATCATAATCACGTGACTGCAACTTTCCTAATCTCCAAAAAGATGCTTCTTCAATCACCCGAACAAGCAACGTTCCCAAAGAACATGTCCGCTAACATTTCGATACTCGGTTTCCACTTTTTTTTTCATACTTTGGGAACTTCGGAAGCAAGTGATACAATATAAAGACACACACACACACACATAAAAGGAGGAAAATAAAACAGCCGAACCAAAGAAAGGGAAAACAAGGAACCTCTAACGGTCTGGCTTCCTTTGAGATACCGATATAGAGATGGTACTATCTTCCTGTCCTACCTTCTTCTCTCCCAAGCTTTTTTTGTTTCTCGTCGAACTCACTTTTGTTTCAGGATAAAAGATAATGGCGCCCAGATTTACTCACTAAAGAAGAGCACTGTTTATTCGCATCACGGTCCCCGCAAATCGCAAACGAAAGCACTCTTCGATACCAACGCGGCAGGTGTATCGTCTTCCAATGCAAAACTTGAAATAGCAAAAACAAAATAAAACAAAAAAAGGAAAGAGACGTTTGAAGGAAGTGAAAGACAAAAACGAAAAAGAGCTTTCAATACCAAACAGCAACCACGACAGATGCCAGTTCGTGCTACAATCGTTGAGAAGTTCCATATTTCCTCAGAGTGAGAGAAAGCAAAAATAACCTATGTTCAGAGGCGATCTCTATCAGTGGAGTCTCGCAGATGCAACGTCGACGTCACACGCAATTTCGAAAAGGCTGTGCGGGCGTTCCTTGAAGCGAACAGAAATCGGACGAAGTTCGAAATGCGATGAAATATTTACGTGCATTCGCAAGCAACCCGTTCACCGTTTGAAGAGTTACCCCTACCCGAGAAGAAACTTATTTACCCAGGGAGCAAGCACTCAATATTGAGCATTATTGACGCAGGAAGGAAACTGAATTGCGCCGCCGAACGCAGCAGCAAGAGGCCCATCCAAAATATGGCTGACGGTAGTCCGTCGGGTGCCACCGACCGAACGACGAGCGAACCGTGCCCGAGCGTCGCCCGACTGATTTTGAACAACAGAGCGCGGCTCCTGCCTGTTCCCGGTAATACGTTTTAATTTCAGGCACATGATTTGATTCTTTTGTTCAACTTTCTGGTATGAAAAACTCGATTCATGTACGTTTTATGTGTTTCTAGTATTTGTAGCAACGTAAGTACTTCAGATAGATATGGCGTCACAAGGCTCTTCGGTACAAATGCATACTTTTTCTCACAGGACGGAAAGGGTAGAGAATAAATCGGCGACTTTCTGTTACGGATAGCCACCACACGAAAAAACAGACACCTAGCAATCAATGCGCTTCTGTGGACTGGGCATCACTAAGGCGTCCAATGTTTTAGCGGACTATAGTCTAAACACTGTCACCATATGACAGTGTTTCACTTATTTGAACTTAATTTCTTGTAGCATTATGCTGAGTCAAACCTTAGCTTAGGTTGTGACTCAGCGAGGGGAGCAAGCGTGGGTCTAAAATGCACAAGGAAACACCACACTAGTGAGAAACAGCGTTGTGTATGGCGACTGTAGAAACCACCAGAAACCAAAAAAGAACAATAAAACATAGAGAAGAACGCAATGTTCTTGCCATGACATTAGCCGAAATGTAAGCCGGAACGCAAGACACGCACCGCCTGTGAAAGCGAACCCTGAAACAGCTGGAAACATGCGATAACGGTCCGCACACAGTTTGTGGCGCTCTCGCTGCCCTTTCGTTAGATGCTAGACATGGTGTAGGTGTAGCAGGGCGCAACAACGAGGACTAAAATAATTAATAACGTTTACAAATCTCTAACGCGAAATTAGAGCGCAGCTCTTGAAGAGGAGGGAGGGTATGCCCCCTCTCCTCCTCCCCCATTTCCTTCTCCTCCTCATCCTCCTAGCCTTTTCCTTCCCTACTTCTCCTCTCCCCTCCTCCTTCCATCTCATCTTCTCCCCCTATACTCCTCTCCCCTAATCCTCCTCCTCCCCTCCTCCTCCTCCTCCTCCACACGTGACGTCAGTTTACCCACTAAATCTAGCAGAGAAACTGAATTTGTTCATAGGTGAAATGACACCAAGTGATGTGAAATTCCGTGACGACAGGTGACGTGACATCTAATTTCCCGTAAAATTTGGCGGGTTTTGGCGGGAAAACTGAATTTGGTATATACGTCATGTGACGTCAGGTCACGTGATATCAATTTTCCCGCCAAATTTAGAGGGGAAACTGAATCAGTGTGTAGGTTATGTGACGTCAATGTTTTCGTTAAATTTAGCAGGGAAACTGATTTGGTCTGTAGGTCCCGTGACATCAGGCCACGTGACATCGAATTTCACACTAAATTTAGTGGCGAAACTGAATTCGGGTATAGGTCAGTTGACTTCCGTTTCCCCGTTTAATTTTACAGGATATGCGCGGACGGATGGACGGACAGGTGGACGGACGGAGGAAAGTTTGGATTGGGGGTAGCGTTAAAAAACATTTCATGCTTTAAAACTTTTTTTTCCGGCAATATTAAATTGGAACGGTTCTCGCATGTTGGGAAATTTGCTAAATTTTCGGCTGCATTTTTGCACATGCGATCCAGGGCCGGATTGGCAAGGCGCGATTCTGCCTGCGATTTTCATTCGCAGCGTCGAGCACCGGGCCAACTTCCACGCTTCCTGTGTTTTGCCACACAAGCGCGACGTCGCAACTAAATATCGTGAGCAACATCGCACAATTGTGAGTTAGGCATGAGAATCAGGCATGTAAATCAGACAATACTGGGCGTTAAAGAAAACACGGCATTTTGGACGAATCTGTGTCCTGCGAGGTCCGTTTCTATCAACTCACCAGTCTCCGGTGTGCGTACGTTTCGACAACAAGAAGTTTGTTAGCCCGAATGGATGCCTTTTGTCTCTCAGCTGTAGATGAGCAATTTATCCAGTGCAGTACGACTGCTACCTTGAGGTCTTAAGCGTGCATCATGCACTGGCGATACACAACCTCACGCCGGTACCGTGTTCATCCAGATCGAGACGGGCGGGGATGGGCATTGAGCCCGGGTTCCTGTGGTTCTGCGGCGGGACCTTTCGCTTCACGCGCTCCGAGCTGCGTTGCGCCAACACACTCGGTCACCGTTCCCCCGAAATTTTGGTGAGCATTATAGTGAAACCTCGAGATAGCAAACCGTTACCGTGTTCCGCATACCACCCTACCGTAGCCATTGAAGCATGTTTTTAAGCGCGCGCCCTGCGGTCACGGTGTCACCCGGGCGCGCCCTTCAAAGCATGCTTCGATGGCTCCGGTAGTGTGGCACGCGGAACATGGTAACGGTTTGCTAAAATTCCTGACAATAGAGAGTTTTAGGGAACCGGAACAAAATACGATCGATAAACAAAAACGATCGATACCTTGGATCGGGCGAGTCGACCGATCGTGTGCCTTGAAACGGCTTTGGGGGAACCGTATTTGCAGACGAGAGCAGACGATCGGTACAGGTCGCGCCCCCTGGCAACGGAAACCTGCATCGGCCTTATCGAGAAAAGACAGAGGCCAGATTCACGAAACGATCTTACGCCAAAAGTGTGCGTAAGACGAAACTTAAGAACAAATTCGTATTCACGAAACAAAATTTTCGTAACTTTTGTGCAGGTTACGACGAAATCCTACGACAGCTACGAAGCTGTCTTACGCACTTCTTACGATCTAATCAGCATGGCCGACAGCGTCGCCGTCGCGACGACCAACGGACGTTTATTTTTCTACGTGCGCTTCTCACGCGTCCGGACTTCAAGCAGCAAGAAAAAAGTAAAAAGTACCTGAAACAGACCACGACGAACAAGAACGCTGGATCCACGAACACCCGGGAAGAGCTCCAACGGCCACGATTCCACCGACACCGAGCAAGAGAGTTCGACATATAGGCCTAGCAGGCACTATATGTGGGCGACTCGGCGATCGTCTGCCCACGACCAGCTGGCGTGCTGAATGGAATATGCCCGCGCGACCCTTGTGAACCCTTCCCATAGTTTGATCGCTGACCTCAATTTTAGATTAAGAGGTCAATCTCTTCCTCTTGTCATCTCCTTGTTTTTCGAGGCAGCGGTGACGAACGCTGTCGTCGAAAAAGGGCTCTCATCGATTCTATCTCTTTGTTTTGTGTGATATAGAGCTCAAATAAACGCCGTATGGATTACCTTCGCAACACGGTATGTACTGTACACTTTGTTATTAGTATTCCATTTTTATTCTGACACGACTGCACCTCACTGTCGATCGCTATAAAAGTTCGTGGGTCGCAATGCCGGTCCAACCTTTCTTTGCCGGGTGTCACGTCAGCATCGAGTCTCAATCGTAAAGGATCGGTCCCGAAGCGCTTATCATGAATTCGCGGTCCAACAGCGCGAATCCAGCACTTCGATCAAACGCGCGCGTCCGCTCCGAGTGTGAATAGGTATTACGTGGCTCTTGCTGACACTCTCGTAGTTCATACGTATCGTTTTTAATGTCGGCTCGCTATGCATCTCCGAGGCCGCGAAAAACGCCGCGGCAATTTGTTTCCATCTACGTCGCTTTGCAAACGACTGACACGGGCCGTCTTTTACCAACGATGACAGTTGTGTTGACTTCGTAGCGATCGAGTTCGTAGCAGTCAACGGAGGCGGTTACGCATCCCGGCCTCGGCATTCGGGCGTGTTGACGGCAAGGCATGGGACGTTCAACTTGGCGTCGATGGACGAGGAGGACGTCGTACGGCAGTTCAAGTTCACAAAGGAGGATCTGCCCCATCTCCGATTGGCGCTGCGCATCCCGGAGACGTTGACAACCAACGGCTGAATCTGGGTGTCAGAAACTCGTTTCCCACCGTATCTTTTTTTTTTTTTCAGTTTATCCGATTTATACCTTCGGGGAATAAATAGTTCCTCGACCGTACATGGTAACTTGCTTTTTGTAAGTCATACGTTCTCAGTGGACAAGCTTTGGTGTTTTACATCAACCAAATATGATGTTTACTCCAACCACGTCCTGATATGCTGAAAAGTCGCCGACAGCAAACTTGATTTGACACACAAATAAGAACACGCTCGCGCGCGCTTATCATCAACATTCGAAGTCGTCTACCAGCGATCCTGTGTCTTTCCCTCGAGGCCCACTGCAGGGTCGAGTATTAAGAAAGTTATGGACAAATAAAACTAGGAATATTAAATCGCGAATAAAATACAAAAATAACAAAAATATACCCACTTTCTCAAGTTGAGGCGGTCATTTTTCTTGTACAAAATTACGAGGAGGTCAATCCGTTCCTTCGCTCCTCGCAACGAGAAGTTCTTTTTCGACGCCGCGTTTAAGCCTTCAAGGACGTCATTCCAAAGGGCTGGAGTAAAAAAAGGATTAGCGCCTAGCACCTCCCGAAGTAGAAAGATATAATCTTCCGCTGAAACTTGCTTGCGAGGAGGAGGCGGAGGGACGGAGGTAGATACGGCGCTCATGTTGCTCTCTTACGGTAAAGATAGCAGACGATCACGGTCGTACGCCCGCGAACCGATCGTTGAGCGGTGTACGGTACGACCACGAAAAATAAAAATAAAGGAAAACCTGTAACTTTACTGCTGTGCACTTATTAAAACTATCACCCAATATTTAAAGGGCTCGTTTTATAGGATATATGTGATTAGCATTAGAAGACAAATTTTTCATTCATGAAACATTTTTAAACTAAAAAGTATCCAGAGCCTTGATGCAGAAGGCTGTTGCTCACTCTGTTGACACTACAGATAACCCTCAGTCATAAAGCAGCTGTAAAAACGGGTGATAAGTGCTCAAAATACACATCCCAACGTTTGCATAAAAAGAAAACAAGAAAACACACTTAAAATATAAAAAACGTAATATTGAAAAAACTGAAAAATATAAAAAAAACCTTAAAACATGAAAAAAAAACTTAAAATATAAAACCTGCAATAAGAAAAAAAGTTAGAATATAAAAAACGGAATATAAAAAACTTAAAATATAAAAAACAAAAAATATAAAAAAAGCTTCATATATAAAAAAATTAAAATATGAAAAAAACTTAAAATATGAAACAAAATTGAAAAAATGAAATAAAAACTTAAAATATAAAAAAATATTAAAAAACATAAAATATAAAAAACCGTAAAATATAAAAAAACTTCATTATAAAAAAAATATATATATATAAAAAGAAAAAAGGTGCGTGGGCCAACAGGATTTGAACTCTCCATTACCACGCCTCTACGGGTTCACGAAACTGACGCTCCAATCCACTGAGCTACTGCGCAGACGATTTTCGCGTTCTGCTAAACATTAATTTATCTCTATTAAGGATGTCCTATTGCGTTTTGTTCTGTATTTTTCTTTTTATTTGCTGAATCCACCTTTATGCACTTGCTGTCACATATGGCGCTCCTGCCAGGCACTACCACGAGTTATTTTAATCATGTTTGAAGCCACGGCACGCTCTCTCCGCCAGCGAAATAGCCGTTTTGCTAACCAAGCGAGACTGTCCCTGTCGGCCATTGATCGTGCCGGTCGTGCCTTACGGTTCGACCACCGCATTACGGTAAGATCGCAGAGGACAAGCGCATGCGCAGTTCGTACCGGAGGGCCGATCGTACCGTATCGGATGTGCAAAAACGGGTCCCTAAAACTCTCTAATAGAGAGTCTTAGAAAACCGTGTTTTTGCACATCCGATACGGTACGATAGGCTCTCCGGTAGCAACTGCGCACGTGCGAGTCTTATCCGGTAGCATATTGGCAGTTCGTTCCGGGGGGGGGGGGTCGTCGTACCATATCGGATGTCGATAAAACGGTTGCCTAAAACTCTCTATCTCTAATCTCTATGCACCTTTTACGATATGCGCTTTACGGCGCTGAGCACCTCGAGTGTGTACATAAAATATAAGCAACGTGTCCCCAATCCGGAAAGCTGGCTTCCCTGTGAACTGTCTTTCAAGAAGGAGAAGCCCGCCTCGCAGAACGGCTTCGATTTCATGTTCTGACGGACAGTTGTGACGTCTTCTTCCCTTTTCATTACTAAATATTCTACTTTCATCACCTCCCACATCGTCATTCGCGATTCGATCCTGAACTGGTTCCATGGAATTGCCGTTAAACATTAATCAGGAAAGGGAACGAAATCGATTGGCCCGACGTACTCCAGACTAAAGCGCCGTCGGGTGGGGTGACTTCGTTCGATTCGGAAGATCGTATTCCCCGAAAGCCTCCGCACTGGCGTAAATCGCTAGCATCCTGTCATTTGTAAAGTGCACTGTTTCCCTTTGATGAGAACGAAATCGGCCGAATATTTGGTTGTCGTGTTTTACTTTTCTACGGGCATTCATAGTCGCGTTTCTTAGCCTCGCACTTAAGGTAAGTAAAGGCATTGATAGGCTATTCGTAGAGAAGTGCGTTCGGCCAGAAGACTACCAGGACACAAGCGTGAGCGTCTCAATGTAACTTTGAATCGCTGTTTAAATTTCCCGTTTTATGTAAAGCGTTTTTTTAAAGGGCACGATGTTCATCTTTATCCGGAAACACTGAAGTACAAGAGCTTGCCTCGACAGTGTAATTCGGTGCGATAACTTTAATTTTAGTTAACCAGCGGTTAATAATAACAATACTACTACTACTTCTACTACTACTACTAATATTAATAATAACAATGATGCTGATAATAATATTAATAATAATAATAATAATAATAATAATAATAATAAATAATACATATAAAAAGACACGCCTTTCCACAGTTGTCAGCAAATTTAACGGTTGACGAAGCAAGCAATCGTGTTGTGAAAAATCAGAATACAAGAAAAAGGAACACAAGTAAAAAAAATGCTAACATAAACAAGTTGCTGTCAGCCCCAACAAAGTAAAGAAATGATGGGATTTAACCAACTTATCTTGGACACAACTACAGGGCGTCAAAACCGGAAGCGTTTAATCACCGCAGTGGCAGCAAGCGCCACCGTTTAATCAATCAACGCGGGGTTGTCCCCTCCCCTCGCCGGAAAACACGTGTTCTTTGTTTCACTGCGTGGCTAACGCTCCCGCACGGAGTGTGTCAGAAGGACACCGAACGCAAGCGAGCATCGATTCCAGGCAAAATTGGCATAACACGCGACAAAAAAAAAAAAAAAAGAACTTGTACGAATTTCGACAAAAATATTACAAACGCAACACTATCGATCGCGAGAACTCCCCCCTCAAAGTACTGATACGTACCGCTCCTAAATGAACGACGACCAACCACCCCTTTTCGGGGCAATTTTTCTCTCGTTGTCGTATAAGATTGTTGCAAATAAAAAGGGGAAAAAAAGAAAAACGATTGGCCGCATCCAAAGTTTAAAAGCGAAGTCAGTTAGTGAAAGTGGAGGCGCGATAGTCTAAAAAAATACGCATATAATAGCAAAATGATGCGTCTGACAGTCTATTTATTGCGTACGCCATTAGCTGATGAAAGCCCGACAAACAGAAACACAGCAAACGAGCAACTAAACAAACTTCCGGGGTTTTTTTTTCGTTTTTTTGTTTTTTAATGAATGGCGTTTTTGCGTGCTTTGTTTCACCTCGAGTGTTGAGTCGAAAGTTTAAGTGCATCCCCTGGCATGCCTGTTTTCATGATGTTAAATAAGATTTATTAGTCCGCTTTCCTCTGCTCTCCCCTCTCAGAGTAAGCGAGCTCCAGCGCGGCGGGCATGAATGAAAGAATGGAAGTAAGAGACATGTTTCAGCAAGGTGAAACATCGCACACACGCCGAAATAACGAAACAAACGATCGACATGGTCATTTGGAAAGACAAATCGGTTTGTTGAGCTTCTTTGGAGTTTGATTGGCGCGAAATATGAGAATTAAGCTGCTCCTTACTCTCCGCTTTTTTTTCTCTTCCGAATTGGGGCTGGATTAAATATACGTCTTAGCACTCTGATATATGTACTCTTCAATGTATTTTAACAGAAGAAAATCTAAGAACAGAGGAGCTTTCGAGATATTAATGATAAAATCAGAAGAGCAAGACACTCTGCTACTCAAAACTCTAATTAGCAAACGCTAATCCGTAAGAAAAGATTAATAGACGACCGTGATTAAAAGGATCGTAAGCCAACAAAAACGTTATTCCAATGAGTTATTTTTTTCAATTTCTCGGGCGGTTTTTTAAACTTTCGAAGAGCTTTTTAAAAGTAATATTATTCGACATAAGCAGTGTCTAGAATATTAGTTTTCTACTGTCATGCATTCAATTATTGATTGATCTGCTCGGTGAATTTCATAGCCAACGTGCGCGCTAGCATTAATGCAAAGTAAACTCCCAAATGGCTCGTACCTAGCTAAGTCCCCATGGCGTATGACGTTCCCTTCATGAATGCCTAATGAAACGAGAAACGTACCAAATCGTACGGTCCATCCTCCATTTATTTCAGAAGATACATACGCAGCGACAGAATCCACTCTATTACACAGTATTTTTTTATCGCGAACACAATTTCTAGCAAGCCGGCCTTGATGGTTTTGGAGGATCGCCACTCTGTTGATGTGCTCGAGCAGCGATTCACCACAGCGAGTTGCGTAAACTTCAGATGACCACAACGACACCAGCCACCACGTTCGATATTCTCCAGTTCGCCCGAATCCTATACAGAGCGAAAGTTCGTCTGCTTCTGGCGCAGGAGTTGCCGTGACGTCACAAACACGACGAGCTCTGATTGGCTGTGATTGAAAGATAGTGGGTAGACATCAAGGCAAGCTGCCTCGAGGTCTACTCACTATCGTTTATTCAGAGCCAATCAGAGCTCGGCGTCTTTGTGACGTCACCCTAACCCCTGCAAAAGAAGCAGACGAACTTGCGCTCCGCATAAACTGTACGATGACAAAGACTGTACGAAGAGGAGTCAAACATTTCTTTTGTAAACAAGGTTTTTTGTTGTTTTTAGGTTGGAGAGTTAATAATTTGGCGCAAAATGTGTGCTTGTGAACGAGCGGTAAAGTGCAAGGTTGTTCGGACCGTCTTAACTTAAAGGTGTACTCAGGCGATTTCTTCATGGTAACTGATTTTCCTCAAAATTTGCTAAACATACCAACGAAAATCGCTCAAATAGTATCCCAAATATTAGGTCAAACAGTTTTGTTTTTTGCCAACTTATTGAACTTGCAATTTTGGTGCTCACCGTGTTTTTAAAACTGAAAGTCTACTGGCATCAACGAAAAACTGACGCCTGTAGAAGGCATGCGTTCACTTCTTTTGGGCCGTAGATTTTGTTCCCAACTGATTACTAGCAGTTTAATGGTGTGAAATATATGCTTTGGAAGATCGCTCCAGTACCCGCGCACAAGCACGAAACAAATGCTTGGCATAGCCTATTTTTTAGACTGCTTGCTCGACTGGCGAGCCTGCCTTCCACTGACGTCACGGCACTAAGAGTGCGGGCAAATTTGAACGTTGGTTTTTGCAACATTTTCATTTGCCGATTTCATAACACCAAACAAATTACGCGAAACCAAAGAGCATACCGAAAAGGGTAAACGCCTGGGATTCAGAAAATATAGTTAGTTGGGGTAGCTCAAAATATCGCCGGAGTACCCTTCAAAAGGAAGCTCCTCGTGTTATGGTGGTGGGCAGTGTTGGTTATTCGTTCGAGAGAATTCAAGCCCCTAACCCCAGGTCACAGTGTAATTACATCGTACACAAGAGAGTCGGCGGACACTGCTTCAAGCGTGTCTCTTCTTTGTCCCGATGGCCATACAAAAACCTGTCAGCAGACATGCTGGAAGCATGTACGAAGCAAACTTACTTCGAACATTTTGGAGACATGCCCACCAATAAATCTGTCATTTTGTGTCTCCAGCGAGCCCTGTCTTACGTGCGATGTACGGCATGAGCAAACTGATTGCGGCTTTACGGTTTCAGTTCAACCCAAAAGAGGAACGAACGAAACCGACAACTCGCCGAGACACAAAATCCCCTACCTTTAAACGAAAAAAAAAGGGAACCCAAGAAAATACAGTAATTCGAATATCGTCCCCATCGGAGAAAACAAGTGAAAGTATAAAAAGAAAGACAACGAGGCTTAATCGCGTGACGCGCTTAGCGCGTTGAGCGCCGGTAAACACGTAAAGCGACCGTCAATCGCAGGTATAACACCGGAGTCCCCAGAGAGTCCGCCCCGCATTCCGGCAGCGGTGAAGCAAGCCGGAGAGGGAGGCATCCTCCCCGGTGAGAGCTCGCACGGCGCGCAGTGAGCCGGGGCCCCTGCCAAGCGCGCCGTCGGCTAATGTGGCGCGATTAAAAGTGCCCTGCCTCCGCGCAGTTGGACCAAGAGCCTATTTCCGTCGTCCCGGTCGGAGGAGTGCCGCCGCGCGGTTGGCGAGGCGCCCCGCCGCCGGTGGCCCCACCCGACGTCTGGGGTCCGGTCAAGGACGATGCCGGAGGAGTCGCCGAGACGCGTACGACGCCGTCGAGAGCACGGAACATTACTACGCGTCGCGCCGCGCGCTCCAAGAAATCTCAGACTGTGACCAGTGTAACCATATTCTTCGTTTCGCCTCAAGGCTGGTTCAGGGTGCCTCAATGCTCTACTGCTTAGGGTAATGTTATTCTTCGCATTACCCGATGCCGAGAGCGAGCGCTATCGACTTAAAAGCGAAGACAGAGCCAGTCACAAAATGTGGCCTTTGTCCTGTCAATGTCACGAGCACGTGCCGGGAGGCGCACTTGTGAACCAGGATCTATGTCGTCGCTGACGGCTCAAGCCACCAGCGTCTCAATGTTGCTCCGCAGCCAGTCAAGTCGCGGCCTTAACCAATCAAGAAGCAAGAAATGTGAAGATCATAAGCCATGCCCTAAGTTTCATAGGCTGTCCCTGTCAGTGACGTCCAGGCAAAGGTCATAGGATATGCAAACGCAGACACACAGACTAAAGCGCAACGTCAAAGAGCGGTCTTTGACGTGATTGGTTAACTCGTTCACAGCGAACGCGCAGAAAGACGACGACCACCCTGGCGTTGCGCTTTTTTGAGCTCCTCGATTGACCTCACCGGCTGGTAGGGTCGGCTACGCGTCAAGCCGAAACGAAGTATATGCGTTTTGTGCTTCCTCTTGCCGGCCAGCCAATAAGATGATATAACCCGGTGCACCAAACTCGCCAAATATATATATATATATATATATATTTTAGGGCTTGATTAGTCACGAAGTTCTTAAGGAAAGGTAAGCAGATAACTCAGCAAACTAGATTGTCCTTCTGGCAGCAAAGCGTCCATTCTGTTCTTCGGCAGCCGACTGTTCGTCAACCGCCTAGAACGTAACAACAGTTACAGCAGTGAACCCGAGAAACGAGAAATGAGTGAACGCGTTCGGTCAGCCCATCTGTTCCGGACTCTCTCGCGCGCGTGAATAGAACGAGAACAGCCGTAACGTGGCCGTGACGTGGCCGTGACCAACGTGGACTATCGCTGTTAACCCGATGACAGCCAAGTAAAGTCCACAGTTACTTGTGTCTTACCTTTCCTTTGGCGAGTCTTGCATTTGCTTTTTTGTTTCACGGTGTCCTGATTTACTCAGATTTAGCGAGCTTAGCACTGAATGAAATTGCGTTTTGTTGTTACCGTTCCATTCGTCCCAATAAATACGACCCGCCTTTCAAAAAAAGAAAAAAGAAACGGCGACAATTTTTGTTGCGATGAACAGTACTCTGGGAATGGTCGAGTGACTCACATCGGCTTGCTTAGTACCACTTGCGACCAGGAGCCTTTCTTCGTTTGAAGAAGCTCTTTCATGCCTCCTCAGCGCTCGCGTGCATTCACTTTCACATACCACAGCCTAAACGCAGGATTAACCGACGTACGGCGTTCATACATCGTCGAAGTTATGTTTGTTTTGCTCACGACTGCTCGTCTTAGTGCCGCAACAGGCAGAGCGTCAACCATTCTTGCGCCTAGAACGGTAGTGGCCGCCGAATAGCATTCGTATATTGACGCCGAAATGTATGGGGCTGACCACCTGGGACATTGATTGTCCAACTCGAAAAAGAACTATACTTGAAATTGTGCAGTTATGAGCAAGAACAAAACGCGTTCTATGGCAAGCTTCAAGGTGCTGCAGTACTGAAAACGTGAGCGCGTGAGAAGCACATGTACTTACTACCAGTCAAAGCGAGCATCGCTGAAGCTTTCCAAACACGCTCCTTACGTACGGCATATAGTGAAACAGGTTTCATCGGGTCAAGATCTACACATCACGTTTCATAAAACGATATGCTTTTCTTTTTACTTCTTTTCTTTAAGGAGTGGCAGAGTAATAAGTTAGTGAAATAAAGAAAATGCTTCGAAGATTTTTTGTTTCTCACATGCACGTTTCTTAGGGCTGTAGCCATGCAAACAATCTCAAGGACATACTTTGAAAACGAAACAACAATTCTTCATACGTTAGTCACTTCTGCAATCATGGTGGACGTCGAAAATGGGTGCGAAGGAACTTAGTGCGAAAACAATTTCTTACGTCACACGAACTAGCATATAAGGCTACCTTAATGCACAGTAAAATCACAGCTAGCAGAACCCCCCCCCCCGCCCCCCCCCCCCCCTCTTTGTGTCTTGGAACGCGTATAAATCCCCACGCGCTCATCTCCGAACCTCATACGTGCGACAAGCTGTGACGTGGCACAGAGTCCCTTCCATCGCCACATTTCCATAGGGAAAGGTCCGCGGGGGCACAACAAACCCGAAAAGAGGACGAGAAAACCGTTTGCGACTGACGCCCTGAGGGACTGCGCAATCTTGACAGGCACACATTGAGAAAGGCGCTCACAGAGGCCAAAGCGTCGCCGAGCGAAGCGGGTTGGCGTCTGCGGGGGCGGCGGGGGCTGCGGCGCTCCCGCACAGACGACTCTTTACAAAGCACGGGCAGACTCCCCGGCGCTTCAGAGTGAGCAAAGAAGGCAGTGCGCTGCTGCCGGAATGAGCGATGCCGGCGACGGAGACAGGCGCCCGCGACGCTCGCTGGCTCGTCGCCGCTGCGGTTCGACGAACGCGGTGTCATACCCGGTCGGACTCGGCGGCGCCTTGGCTAATCGGGCGCATCACTTTTTGCTCGCGAGAATTGAACCGTCGCGGTGCTGCGAGATGCGCCGAGGAGGAAGACGTCCTTACTTCGTGCGTGTGTCTGTGTCTGTCGTTCTCGAGTCAATCGCTTCCGCTCGTTTTGCTGGTGCATGCTATAAAGTTGTTGACGGTTAAGCGAAAAATAGAAATCACGTTGCAAGCTAGGGGCAGCCATCTTCACAGTAAACGGTCTGCGATTTCTCCGTGACGGCTCTCAAACTTTAGAAAGCCGGGCAGGTTTGTTTAGCTCACGAAACGCCACGCCTTGCCTTTCTTACGCTGTCGCTGACTATAGGTGCTTCTCAAATCTGCGGAAACCAAAGGGCCGCAATTCGGTGTTTTCGTATAAAGCGAGCAGCGTTTTGGTCGAAGATAACCGACAAATCCTTAAAAAAAGGATCCAAAATCGTTAGGACTTGACAAGACGTTTTGCCCCCCCCCCCCCCACACACACACACACTTTTTTATTTTTTTATTTATCCCCAAAAAGACAAATTCTGTCAAATATTCAAGCTCAAAATCGAAGAGAGCATTTTTTTTGTCTTGCCTCCAACGCGAGTTTAATGTCCTTTTAGCTCACCCGACGTGAGAACTGTTTGCAAGAAGTCATGCTTTAAAAGATAGACTGGCCATAGTGAGTAGAAAATATTTTGTATGGACGCCAGTATGGCAACCATAGGCATGCCACAGAAAAGCATATGCTCATGTTGTTTTGTTGTTTCTTTTTTCCTCAATTCTCCTGGCGGTCACCTTTGTGGCCTGCTGATAGTTACAGGAAAGCGTTTGGTTTGGAAGGGGAAAATGGGAAATCAGGTTTTTGTTGTTGATATTAGGCTAGGTGGAGCAAGTTGCCACCCGTTGTAAAATGTACAGGCGTTATCATACATTATACATCCAGGCTCGATTACACAGGACAGCAGCGGCAAGATGGCGGCACTCAAAGGCTGTACTTGCATACGTCTATAGGGGGATCGCGCTACAGAATCTCCCCTACAAAAGTTTTTGGCAAACCTTTTTTTGCAGGCTCAACGTTGCTCCGGGAGAGCGCTTCAAAGCCTGCTTTGAGAAGGCAGGGCGAGCTCCTGATACCAGTATCGTTCTACAAAAATACTTTCTGCAAAAACTCTCGATTGATGCCCATTCCTGAACATTCTAGATTCCACTGTACAAAGAAGCCAAGACACCGTCAACTGTCTTTCCACTGTGAAGGCTATAGATAAGACAGCTTCAACTTGATTCATACCACTACTAGCGCACCTTTTACTACATTAATAACGATACAAAGCAAAACAAAAACAGTCACTCTTTGATAAAGAATGTAATAGTACGCATGACCGTCATGTTCTGTTCTCGTTTGTGTGTGTGTGTGTGTGTGTGTGTGCGTGCGTGCGTGTGTGTGAGTGTGTGTGTGTGTGTGTGTGTGTGTGTGTGTGTGTGTGTGTGTGTGTGTGTGTGTGTGTGTGTGTGTGTGTGTGTGTGTGTGTGCTTTTTTATTATTGCTTGGTTGTTTCAGCACTAATTTTAATGACACGTTCACGTTGTTTGTTTTTTTTTTGTTTCACAGGACAAAATTTTTTATAAGGTTGTAGTTTTTAGCCGAGTTAGATATGGGAAACACGTAAAGAAATACTTCAGTCAGCGAAAACAGGAGTAATAATACAGCGGATTGACCAGACACGAAGACACACAGATCCTCAGAAGCCCTCGTAAAACGATGAGCGAATTCAGCATTAAATATATTTCCAAAGAATGGGTAATATGTATGCTTATCTCTATTAGGAAATTAACTTTAATCTCTTAGTTTGTTAAACCCTTCGTCCCCCATGTCTTTTCCGATCGAAATTCCGTTCTATCAGATTTTATTAGTCCGTTTTAGTGTCACGAGTGTACAGATGTTGGCAGAAAGCTTACCGGACGTTCATAATTCAGTAGGACGTTTATTCATTTTCGTGTATTCCTCTCCACATATTTTTCATGGGATAAAGTAGTTATCGATCCGAAAGAAAAAAAATAATGGCGATTTAAATAATTAATTGCCGAATCGGGGAAAAAAGATTAAATTCGCAAACCAACCCGTTGCCTTTTGCGAGAGAAGCGAAATGTTAAAACGAATGGAATATGAAAGGGCTTTTGAGAGCGACAGTTCTTAATGCACGCCACTGCATCGCTTGTTCTCCCGCAAAACACCTCACCTTCTATGTGTTACAGATATTCATTAACTGTAGCGCACCGTCTTTCGTTCGCAATGACGTTTGGAAATCAACGGTGATTTCCGGTCTAAATCTCGAAATAACCATGATTCGCAGAGTCGTCAAGAGCTACTCAGTGGCTTTGGTCTTTGCAAAAGAAAGGTGCAGCACTCGCTTCAAAACAAGAAAAAGATCGGTTATTTGTTTTCTCCGTGAAAACTCTTAGAAGGAGGAGGAGAAGGAGGGGGAGCATGTGATATATTACGTTAATGCTTCGTGAATCTTTCTTTGACGTTCTTATCAAGATTTGGCGTAATATCAAAGGCTGCTCAGCAAAGAGATGATGCTCGGAGTGACCATGCACGACACGTTTTGTGAAACGCTAACAAAAGGCAGAGGCGCAAATGCGTAACCCTACAAAGTTGTTTGTTTGCGCCAGCCGTCGCGCGCAACGAGAGGGTTTCAAAGCGCTTGCACGCACCCGTACGCTCCCCCAGCAGTACACACAACTTTCTCGATTCTCCTCGCGCCTTGTGGCAAACTTCGCGCGCAAGGACTTCCAAGGGGCCCAGGAGCCCTTCTGGCGCGGTACACCCTCGGCACCCTCTTTCCCACCTCTCCACGCACGTCGAGATGAAGCGTGTCGAGGCCGCCTACACTTCGTATTACCTTACGATGGACCATAGCGGACGCCACGAGCCATCCCATCGAATCCAACACTGCGGACGCATCAGGCGACTACGCCCGCCGGCGCGTCGCTAAACACTGATCTACGAAGGTCACGTGACACACGTGCGGTACTAGATTGGATGGGATGGCTCGTAGTGTCCTTCGCGGTTCATCGTAAACGTAAAACGGAGTGTAACCGTGTGCAGCCAGCTCACTCAGCCCTCAGGCACGCACCGTATACATCGACGGCTCATTCCGAGAAGAACGGCTTATACGAATGCCTCCTTCCTCTAAGAGGAGCCGTGCCCACGCGGGGCATCATCCTCACTTCCTTGAATGTTTCATAAGGCGTCATCGGATCCCCCTTCGCGAACCAATATCCATTCCGTTATAGCTCGTAACCAGCACGCCGTCTCCACATTCGCTCCGTCCACATCTTCTTCTTCTGGCGCATCGGCCCAAGTGCTGTGGCTTGTTTACAAGTCCTTCTTCGGAGGCTTCTGTGTCGCGAAGCCTAAAAAGAGAGCCCTATGAGTCAACGAAACGAATAAGTTATGAGTGCTAACTTCCAAATGGATCGGGCGAGACGAATATTGAGTGAAACGATGTCTAAGCACGCTCGGTTGCACGGACTTCGGAGTGGGTTACCGTTAGTGCGTTTTATGCTTCTGGAGTGGAGAGAAACTCCCGTTGAAGTATCACGCGCAGCTAATTAATATTCTGTTCTCCGAAAAGTAGTAAACGCGCCAAAAGCGCGGGGAGTGACAAGTGTCCGTGGAATCTGAACAGGCATCTGCTGCGTCGTGAAAGACGGGGTCGTTTTCGGAAAAAGCTTGCCTTGTGCGAGTACTCGGGAAAATTAAAACGTTTTACAAATAGCGCTGGCGTCCCTGCCTTTAACAGCACTAACTTGTAAGATTAAATATATCCAACAGGTAGCCGTGCTTTACTATAAATTATGTGGGCACAGTTATAGGCCTGTAGCTCTCAAGATTAGAGCAGTGCCCCTCGCGAGCAAAATCGAGTATTTTTAGGTCGCGTTTCGATTGCGCGTTCTTACTCTCCCTCACGTTGCTGAAAGGCGCTATAAAATAATAACAAAACAGCCGAAAGGAATGCTTTCTTAGCGTTCGATAGGACGCCAAGGAAACGGGCTTCGCATTTTTGATGATTTTCTTTTGTTTTTTTTCTTTTAAGCAAAAAAAAAAAACATAGGCTGACGGACACTAGCATTCGAACGTGGCTCGTGCACGATCGAACGCTACAACTCCGCCTTTATAGTCGCGTCTTGCAGACACCGAAGTCAACATAGGCATCCTGCGTTGCCCAGGGGGTGCTGCGAAAAGGGGCTTATTAGGCCTTGTTTTGGGTAGTACAAACTAGAGCGTCTCAAACTGTCAGGCATGCAGAAGTGTGCCTGCTCTGGTGCGGAGCGCGAGATCACGATGAAAATACAAAGAAACAACAAAAATTCGAACGCCGTCAAAGCTAAGACGCTAAGAGCGCGAGCCAAGAGATGCCGTTTCGCGCGTTCCAAAGTAGACATGACAAAGAAAAAAAAATGAAAGCGTCGCGACACAGGTGTTTCGACTTCACCGCCCAGAGATAAGAGACGCGTACCTAGCGGTGCTGGCATGAATTTGGCACTTTTGATTGTTTTACGGCGTTGAGTCTGGCTGATTTTTGGCGTCCAAAGGTGTTTTTCGTTCTTCAGGACCAGGCAGAAATAAAAAAGCTCAACTAACGTGCCATAAGTAGTGCGAGGCTCAATCAGGTGAGCTTGTACTACCCAAAACGAGGGCGCTACAGTTTGTTCAAAGCTTCAGCGCAGGAGGCCTATTACATGGTCGCGTCTTGTGCACTGTCTCGTGGACGCGGTCGCGCCCCCTGGCCGAGTTCAAAAGCCATATAGGGGGCATTTACTAGACACCGTATTTGAGGGTACTTCCTCGAGCGTATGCTCAGAACGAGCTCAGATTAGTAGGTTGCTTATACCAGCAATTTCGATGTGGTGGAACGCACGTTTCAAAAGAACTGTGGAAGATGATAATGCAAAAGACCGATCTCACCAAGCGTTCGGCGCATGCGTGACGCCGCCCTAACTTTAGTTCGCAGGAGGCAGGTAGCAGTGCACAAGACGGCTCGTGCCGCCTCATGCTCCACGCGCGCAGAGCTCCAGCGAGGTTGTCGCACGTGCAGAAAGACTAAAGCTCCCTCGATGCATTGCGGCAGCGGTGGCGTAGTCAAACTGGCTGGTGAGATCGGTCTATTAATGGAAAGGTGCAAGCGAGGTGGACAAGAATACACGTGCTCAGCAGTCGCGCACACAGCTATGGTAGTCAGTGAGTACTTCCTATTGTGGGGCGCGCAGCTTTATGCGACCTGGAATGTGCACGCGCCACGCACATTTCATGAACCTATCGCGTGCTAGCGCGAAGACGACAGAAAAGAGAAGACGTTCAATAGACCTATTGCTGTCTTACCCAAGCATCAAGGAGAATGCAGGGATTGGTGTTCCACGTGCCGCACGTGCTGGCCTCAGCATTAGTAACTTTTCCAAAGCAAAAACCTAAAACAAATGGCATCTTGCACGCGCGTTCGTCAATGCTTTCTTTTGGTTATTTACTTCGAATCTTTTATACAGGAAAGGCGTGCGCGTGTGGCGCGTGGAACACCAATCCCTGCATTCTCCTTGATGCTTGGGTAAGAGAGAAAATGGTCTATTTGTTCGGAATACGGGACCACGTCGGAATCAACACGGCGCGGAAACGAGGGGCCCTCGGGTTACCGGCCCGAGCTTTTCATGACTTTCCCTGGCCTGACCTCCAGCCCCAGCCAAGATGTCAGCGCCGCTGAAAGCTGGTGTGCGTGTTACCGTGGAACCTAGCAACACAGCGGCAGCGCCGTTTACCCGAACGCGCCACCCGGAACGTGGATGCTCCCTCACCACTCTTCAAGTCTCCCGGCCTCAAGTTCGTCCTCAGCTTGTCGGCACCTACTTCGCCATCAACCAAGCACCCAGCGCAGCAAGACGGCAACTGATAAGTTTGTCCTATAAACTGTCAAGTTCGTTTCTGTGGTTCATTTTTTGTGTGCCATTTCTGGGAGTCCTCACATGTATGCATACGTCATGTTCGCGCATGACTCAGAGCGCGGTTCGTTTTGTATTTTCCTCGAGTGAATAGAGTATGTTTCGTTCCTGTGTTTCAAACGGCCTCGTCTCCTTTCATTACATCAAAACCCCGAACCTTCTATATCATTACGGTTATAAACAACCCCCTGACGGTTTCTTTCTGGTGTACCTAATGTCCCGAGGTTAGATAAGCACTGGTCAAAGCCATATTTTTGTTCCATGTAACGCTGAACGAAGTGAAAAGAGTGAGGAATATGTGCTGAACCTACAGTATGGTGCCTGGAGCGTGTCCCTGACGGATGTGACCAAGGACGTTTAAGTACCACAGGACCCGGCATGACGCCATGCTCAGAGAAGCCGAAAAAAAAACCAATCCCAGACTTAAGCGCAGGCACTGTTCTGTTCGCCGCTCGGTCGGCTTGATAGGTTACGTTAGGCTAAGGCTATGCCAGCTCCGTGCTTGTGGTCTACTTCGTCTGCTCGCTGTTACGGTTGGCATTCGATATACGGTCGGCGCACCAAAAGAAGTTTAGATGTGCACGCGCAGTCACAACGACTGCAGGCAACGAAGGTCCGCTGGAAGCGGAGCTACTACGGCATTCTCAAACCGGTGCCAGCGCTCGTTCGTACCGCGCCTAATGTGCTGGCTTTCCAAAGCCGCATTATGACGAGTCGCTTTATACTCCGTTCACCCTTAGCTGACAGTATAGAAGCTCCGGCTTTAGCGCGAGTTCGCTGGCTTCGCCAGTGCTTTGGTTGCGCGTGCCTGAGCGTTCACTCTTGTGCTAGCAAGGGCAGAAAGCTCGCGCTAAAGGCGGAGCTTCCAGTCTCATCTTAAGGCTGAACGGAGTATAGACGGCGTTCCCTGCGCGATGTCTACAGCGTCCGTCACACGCGCCGACTTCCTGCTGACCAAGCAAGCGTTGGGCTTCGAATCTCACTTGTTCCCCACGATTCTCTGGACGCCGCTATATAAATACGGTGCAAATAACCGCGCTCCACGGGAATGCCATAACAACGCGGTTGTTTGACCCCTATTTACATGGCGGCGCCCATTAACTGAGTATCCTATTGGCCGAGAGACTGAGGGAAGATTTCGTAGACCCGCCTTCCACTGTTACACCTAGCTCCATATACAGGGAATACGAATACCATCTCCTGTCCACTATAACCTTCTTGGGCGTTAGGAAACAGGCAAAATATACACTCTAAGAAATAGGGAGTGTATAGGGCTAAAAAAATTACACTTCAATGTTTTTCGTGTTTTTAGGCGCCAAGCCACAAAACGTTTTGGAGTTTTTGTGTTTTGTTTTGCGTTTTTTTTCGTGAGTATTTAGGTAAAACCGTGAAAAAGATAGAATAATTTGTTCAGTTTCTGCATGAACATAATGTTTCTTAAAATGTGGCACTTACACATACCTGTACCGTCAAAACAGTAAAACGTGTTAATTCACAATAAAAAAGCAACGCAAAAATAACTTGCGTTACATTTTATCGGTAACGGTAACGGGTTCCTTTTATTTTAAGGTAAGGTAGATCGGTACCGCGTTCCTTTTATTGGCAAGTAACGGGTAACTTATTTCTTCACTTTTTTCGGTAACGCCAACAACACTCCAGTTGAAAGCGCAGGCACGCGCAACCAAAGTACTCCGGAAGCCAGCGAGCTCGCGCTGAAGGCGGAGCTTCTAGTCTCAGCTTAAAGGGTCCCTGAAAAGAAATAAAATGTTTTTTTTTTAACAGTCTGGTTGGGACACGCTTGCCAAAAAAATAAATTTTACGCGAAAACAAATATTAGAGCAATACTGACGGCGAGACATTTATTTTATATTGTGCGCACAAAGTCCATGACGTCACGGAATGGTCATTCGCTCTTTCGACCTCAACGAGATGGTCATTCGCTCTTTCCACCTCAACGTGAAGACGAAGCCGATCCACCCCTCCTCCACGCGCCCGAAATGCCGAAAGAAAACAAGTGGAAAGGAGGTGACTACCGATTAAATCGCGTCTCGCGCCGTGAACATTGCTCTAAAATTTTTTTTTTCTCGTAAAATTTCGTTTTGGACACGGGTGTCCCAACCAGACTATTAAAAAAAATGTTTTATTTTTATTTTTAGGGGCGCTTTAAGAGTGAAGACTGTGGGGACAAAGGCTGCCTTGTCTCCACTGCACTCGTCGAACCAAATGGTCGAACGCGATAGAATGCGAGTGCCAAACGCCAGACGCCGGCCTTCCGCATTCTAACGCGTTCGACGAGTCCAATGGAGACAAAGACAGCTAGCTTTGTGTCTACCCACTATTCATTACAACCAGAGCTCGGCGTTCTGGCGTCTGTGCCCGCTATCGTCTCCTACTCTCCCTCAGTTCCTGGGCGCATAGGCTATAGCTCTCTAGGGAACGCCTACAAACAAATGATCACGATCCTGGTGGTCAGTCGAAGAAGACGAGCGGACATACTCGTCGATGGCGTCGAGACGTCCGAGCCATTACCACCTATAGAATACGAGGCCTGCACTTTTGCCACCAAAACGCCATCACTATACTCTGTTTCATACTTAGTGTGCAACGCTGTCAAAGCTACTGGCTCGAGCGCGTGGCTTCATCTATGGTTTCGTTCGCGTGAGCGCGCGTGCAAATGATCAACAACATCAAGCCCCATGCTCGCGCCAGTAGCTTTGACAGCGTTGCACACTAAGTATGAAACAGAGTATAGTGGATCCACGCAGCGGCGCCTACAGCTCGCGTCAGCATCGCCGCCAGCGCGCCTCTTGCAGAGCCTCACAACGAGCGCGACGCTAGCACGCGGAGACGCCAAGACGAACACGTCTGCCGCGTTGCGGCGTACTCTCGTCGACCTGCTTCAACGTGTTTGCCGCTTGGGGCGGGTTGGGGCATGCGCTAAAGATGACGTCATGCGCAGATCTCTATGTGGCGCTGCCCCAACCTGTAGCTACTGGAGTTTCCCCGAGTGTGAGTCGAGTACCCGGCGGCAGAGCGAGCTATAGCAGAACCACGGTGTCTGCCGTCCCCAGTTGTAACTTCAACGCACGGAAACAAAAACGACGATATGTAAAGTAAAGAGACGAAAGACATAGAAGTAGGAGCCAGGGTTCAGGCAGGGGACCAAAATAAAAAGGGAACAGAAGCGAACACCTCGATTGCAATATAGAGAGCACCACTTCGTACACCAATAGAGCTGTCCGCTCTTAGGGTCCTTCGTGTGTGTGTGTATATATATGTATACAAACTTAGAGCGACAGTCGTCGCCTCCTGCGCGAACAGCGCCAGGGTTGCAGAATGGGGCCGCGTTTTTCGTTGAGGTTGTAACTCGCGCTTCGTTTCGGGGTCGGCTCTGCTAAAGAGGACGCCGCGCACAGCTTGCCGACTGTCGATTCCGGAACGAGGCCCGGCCAAAGGAAGAGCGCGGACGAGGGGCGAAACCCGCCACTCGAACGGCACCCGAGGATCGAGCGGTCGCTCGGTTCAGAAATAAGCGCAAGGTTTCCAGGTTAGCGGAGCACCCAAGCGATGGGTTTCGTTGCTTGTGATGAGAGGCCAACCTTCCGGCTTCGCAAGGGCGGAAAGCGCCGGAGCTGTGCATGGAAGGAGCACAGAGTATGACGAAGGTCGCGGGTCAGCTTACTCCAAGAAAGAGCGTTGCGCGCTCAGACTTAGGAAGTGGCGCTTGACTCGTGTCTCAGTGCAGGACGTGTTGTGCCTCAAGCATTCCTTGGGGCCGATGTGATACCTTAGATGCGATACCTTAAAAGAAAACCCTCGACTAAAGCCTTTTTTTATTTTAGAACACGTGTCGTCGCGAGGCTGTTCGAGGACTACAAATTCTGACACCGACACATAAACACCGACACCGACACATACACACACACTGGCGCCGACACACACAAAAGCATACATATATAAGCACACACACACAGAGAGGCAAGAGAAGGCCACGCACACACATGTACGCACGCGCACACACGCACACACGCGCGCGCGCACACACACACGAGACCAACGCAATCTGCACCGCTACTTTTTATGTTTCCGGACCAGACCATGGACCATGAATAGAAGATAACCTCCTGGGCATTCGCCATATACATAAATTGGGTCAAATGTCTTGCACGGCTAGGCTCATGCGAAATGTATGGGACAACCTAGGTGTTAGCCAATCACGCGTACAAATCGTGTGAACGGTCATTTTGACGAGGCAGAAATAAACGTTCAGCTGTGCCGCCTTGACTAAAAAAGAAAAAAAGAAGCAGGCTGAGAAAGTTTAGTGAGTTAACGCAGCGTACCTCGACAGAAAGTTAAACAAAAACTACTACCGCCACCTCGAAATACCCCATACCGGCTTAAGGCCCGCTTCAGGCAGGGCAACTTGCCTAAGGCCTGCTTCAGGCAGGGCAACTTTCCCAGCAATTCTATTAAGGCGAATGCTTCATACGTCTTATCGTTCAGTCGACCATCAAGAAAATACGTCGGCGACATGAACGGTACCAAACGAAAGGTACCAATGAAACGGCGCCAAAAGTGCGTCGTCAGAGATGCGCTGTCTTCGAAGGTTCGCTATCCCGTTCACGTGACCACTTAGGCGAATTAGAGGCATTGAAATTAAGAAGGCCGGCAAAGCAAATTAAGAGGAATCAAACTGAATTAAGTAAATCATGAGTCTGTCTTTAAGGCATCGCCGCTTGGGCTTTCGCCATCAAGTCGTCTTAGGAATAACAAGACCCTGTGAATGTTTTGCTGCTTGCGGGTTGTTCAGCAGCAGAGTTCCTGGGAGAAATTGCCCCGTCTGAAGCGGGCTTTAATGTCCGACTGCCGTGACGTGACGCGAGTTGACGTAATCAGTACCTTGTGAAGCAGGTTATATACCCCGGTTTACAGTCACTAACAAGGTGAGGACAGTAAGGGAGGAGCTTCGGGTGTCACGCCTCCAGCGCGAGCATATGCTATTATCGTCGCTTCGGCTTCTTGCGCTCCTCGAGCCCGGCCGCGCAGCTAAAGCCACGGCCGGACTGGAAGCGCGCGCTCTCTTTCTCTTCTTACGGCCTTTGCAATCGCCCTGGAGTCAATGGCATTTTTTCTCCGTATGTAGTTCACTTGCTTGCCGCCAGTGGCGCAACCACCTCACCCCACTTCACCCCACTCGGAGAGTTCCTTCGAGCTGCTTTGCGCTGGTGTTCGAGCTTCGTAGGTTGTTGTTTCGGCAACGGTTTATTGAACTTCGCTCCGATTTAAGTCACTCTACTGACAGGCAGTGTCGTCAGCAAACTGCGTTCCCCTGTGACATGGACGGGACCTCTGTAGTTGTCTGGCACCTTCCGCGTACAAATGTACACGAAGTTCTGCAACTACTCATTGCACCCTATCTTGAAGACGCGCCAATTCTAAGTTGCCCAGAGGGCATTGACAACAGTCACTCAAAGCGCTTGGCTGGTTTAATTTGCAACAAGTTCCTCAGAATACTTCTGATTAACCATGCAAAGACGGTCACGGACAGAAACAAAAAAATCAGCTGGATATGTGCACAAGCCCTCGAGGAAGCACTTTAGGCTGTAATATGCACTGTGCGAAAATTGTACAGACTACTACACCCTCGTCTAGAGCAGCTGACCGACTTTATGTGCGGCCTATGAAATGATGATGCAGACCGCGGCAATAGATAGATTGGGCCTGCTTACATTTCACGAGAGTGTACGAATTATTTATCATTTAAAGTTCCTCCACGTAGAAGGGGTCCGTCTCCTCCTGCTCTTGAGTTGCAACAGAAGTCCTGGAGGTAAAGACGAGTATAGTTTTTCCGCAATTGCATTCGCTGTCTCTACTTGCTACTTTTTAATACCAAATTTCTCGGAGATGTGCGTCAAATATTCACCGTTTTGGGCTTATCAGAAGCGCATTAGATAGTGGCTGAGGGTCGAAACGTAAGGATTAGGTGTCAAAGGCTATAAAAATCTCGGCCGCAAGTTGCGACAGCGCTAAGATACAGTGTGAGACGCGCTTTGTGCAAACGGCAAAGGCTAGCCAAGGGGTGAGGTGACAGCGCCCCCGCGAATTGCGGCGGGAGGTGGCGATTGCCCCAATTGCAAAGGCCGTAAGAAGACAAAGAAAGCGCGCGCTTCCAGTCCGGCCGTGCTAAAGCATGCCGGAAGGCAGGGAGCGCGTGCTCGAGGCCCGACGTTCCAAAGACACGCCCAGATGTTCGCATTCTGTCACTGACAGTAGTAACCGTACCACAATGACCGGATCGCTTCTCGAAAAGGGTAGACTAAGCCAGTGCTGTATACACACGCTTGCCCGGCGAATTCGCTGAACTTACATGAAAATACTAAAGCCGCAAAGCATGCCAATTAATTCTAATCGTGCCAAAAAAAATAATATCCGAGACTGGGTAATACGCAGGAGAGACCAAGTTGGCATTATATCTATTTGCACGTCTGTGGTACTTTAGATTTGATATCTAACCTGGAGCTTTCTCGTGGACGAAGTGGTTCGGGTGGACCCCGAGCACTCACCGGGTTCGAGCCTCGTGGACTGCGTGATGAGCCCCGCCACGATGCCATTGGGGTGCCCCGTCGTGACGAGGGCGATGTGCAGCCGCTCCTTCTGCAGCAGTCGCCGGTACACCTTGGGCACCTTCGTCCACACGGCAACACACCTGGAACCGCCGATCCAAATATAGGTAATTTAACGCACGCTGTTTTCGGCTGGCTTCCGTGACGTGAGCGGAAGACTACGAGAGAGCGTCAGGAGAAAGTGTCATACAGCCGCTCGCGAAATTACGTTCCGCTAATTAATTATCATTATTTAATAACGAGAATTCGTCAAATCTTACGGGGAAGCTGAACCGGTTTTGAATTTGATTAAAACGTATGATTCTTTTCAATCCAACTTCAAGCATCACGAATATCACTAACCAAGAATAGGCTTTTGCATTTCTGTATTACCAAAAAAGACGATTTTGAAGTTCCGTTAAAAGCACGCCACGCCCTCCTCCCTCCCTCCTCCTCCCTCCCCGGCCGGATTCAGCAAAAAAAAAAGTAAAAGAAAAGAGAAAAAAATTTGGCAGCACCTATGTTTCATAATACACGAAATGAATTATAGGGAACTGGTGATGAATTGGTGAGGGAATTGGTGGGAAATCGCTGTCACGTGAAGTATATTTTCCCACTAAATTTGGTGGGGAAGCTGAATTCGGTTGTATAGGTCAAGTGACGTCATGTCACGTGACGTTTGATTTCCCTCGCTGAATTCAGATGGAAAAACAGGATTGGTGTCTAGGTCACAAAACGGAAATTTGTCTATTAAATTTAGCCGGTAACTGAATTTGTGCATAGGTCACGTAACGTCAATTTCCCGCTAACTTTGGCGGGGGTACTGAATTAACGTTTTGGCCACAATACATTACTTTTCCCGCTACATTTAGCGGGAAACTGAGTTGACTGTAGAGGTCACGTGGCGTGCATTTCTCCAAAGTGCACACAGCTCACGTGACGTCGGGTGACATCACGTGACGCCACTTTCCCCGTCAAATTTAAGGTTGAAACTGAATAAGTGTAGAGATCACGCGACGTAAGTTTTCCCGCTAAATTTAGCGGGGAAACTCAACTGATCTGTATGTCCCGTGATGTCAGGACACGTGGCACCGATTTTCCTTCTAAATTTAGCTGAGAAACTGAATTTGTATATAGGTCTCGTGAAATCGATTCCCCGCTAAATTTAGCGGGAAATGCACGGACGGACAGAGGGACAAAATATTTGGGATTGGGGGTAGAGTTAAACAGCATTTTATGCTTTAAAATATGACGTCGCAAAAGGACCCTCGCGCGTGCTCCTCGGCTCGCAGAGCCAGCGTCGTCGATACTTGGTGCGACTGCTTGTAGCTGAGCTAGTTTGCGATTCATACTTCTGAAAGACGCCAGCTGAACGTAGGAAGACACGCGAAGAGATAGAGAAAGGACATATACACTGCTGGACTAGCAACAATTTACTGAAGATAAACCTCTTCTGCCAGGCCCATTATTTTCTTGTTTCGGAACTAATGGGTGTGGAAGAAGAAGATGTTTATCTTCAGTAAATGGTTGCTAGTCTAGCAGTGTGTTTTTCCCAGCATCTTTTTACAGAGGAGGCAGACACCTCGGCCAACCAGAGAAGCTTACGCAAAGCGGAGACGAAACGAGGTAATGATTGCCAGTTCATCGTTTTCCGAAAGATACACCTCTTATGACGTCACATGTTTAGTGTCGTTTTGACGACAAATGATGGTGATATTTAGATTCTCCAGAAAGAAACTACACAAAAAAAGCATTACATTCGCTTTCTTTTTTTTATAATTGTTTTAGTCTTGTTTTTTAAGAGGAGAAATAGATGCACGCCCTTCCCCCAACGTGCTCTCCGCCTCCCGACATTATTCTTAAGATTGAGACACATGTCTTTCCATAATCGCTGACAAGATGAGAACGGCAGGGAGGAGTTTCAGTTGACCCGCTTCCAGTGCGAGCTTCCTGCCTTCGATGATGCTTCGACGTATCGTAAGACTCGAGCCTGCACGCGCAGCCAAAGCACGGCGGAAGGCAAAGGGCGCGTGCTGGAGGCCGGGCCTTCAAAAGATACGCCATGCCGTTTTCACCTTGTCATTGACTATAGTCAGACAAGTCGGCTCAACGCAATCAGAACAGCAACAAAAAAAGCGATATTTTGGAATATTGAGGGTTTTGTTCTAGAGCGCATAGCGAACGTACTCCGCTGTTTCCAGAGCTCCGGGGTATATGGCATACACAATTGACGACTCAAGCTCATTGAAAACACACATCGAAAACAGCACATACAAAAAAAGCGGTCGATTTTAAGGTATACGTGGTAAAGATTACTTCGCTTACGATCCGTGCATTGCATCGATCGTAGCGCGTTCCGACGAACGACAGGAGAGAACCTTCTATCGCTTAAACTAATTGAAGCAGTACGGCTTGGAAGACGAGCTTTGACCGCCGTGTGGTACCACGTGCCAGGGATCATTGTACTCGGGACGGCCGATAAGACAATCCTGGCCGGAACGCACGGACTCGCCTACAGGGAGCTATCTCAGCAAACGCGCGATCCGAAGACGCGTGGCTACGATTGACTAGCAGACGTACGCATAGAACAAGCAACAGCCGCACGTAAAAGAGAGAGAGAGAGAGAGAGAGAGAAACAAAGTTATACATAATACACATTGTGTTTCTGATAAAACAACAACATAAGAAATCAGCCGGAAGCGTTCAAATATCGAGGGTTCGCCGACCCCGGCCTACACACAGGGCATAAGTACCTTCACGCGGCCAAAGCCCGGATGCCTGGGTCGATTTCCGCGGCAAGAATTGCAGAAGAATATAGGCTGCGTCCGCGCTTCTTCGCTCTGTTTTCTCGTGGGAGCGTAATTCTTCCCCGCGCCCATTTTGGCACACGCAGGTTGTATAAGTCCGATCTCAAGCAAAATAAAGAGAACATTAAAAAAAAAAGAAAACAAAAACAAATAAATCATTTTACAAAAGAACAACGTAATCGGGATTGAAAGGGCCGACTTTCACTCGATTAAATTCACGCACGTGGCTAGAAACGCGCTGTGCCAGCAATAAGACGGACAACGCCTGCCTATTAGATTTCAGCTGTAGAACGAAAATCGCGGGAAAGTGAACAAGCGGCTTTTGTTTACCATGCCCTTCGTACAGTTTACACGCGAAAGAGTAAAGGGTCATTATGTCGTGAATTGTGCGTGAAGACTGCATGACTATAGCTGGATTCATCGCATTCAGGCATTAACACGCATTATGTGTAGGGTCATTCGTTTTCATTTAAAACCCGATACTTCCCGATATTTACACCCCGCAAATGTTTCTTAAAAATCGGGTTGCACTCGATATTTTTTTTTCGAATTCCGAAATTTAAGTTTACCTATTTCAAAATTACTCTGCTTCGAAATTAATGCCTACGGGAAGCAAACGGGTTGGTAGGAACACATGGCCTAGCTCCGAGACGTTGGAGACGAACCTAGATTCTGTTGGACATCAGTGAGCTCTCCACTCACATAGATCGAGCCCCAAAATGTCGCTTTAATGTCTGTTCAGAAGTATCCTTTGCCCTCCGTTTCTTTCAGCGTTAAGATGCATTTCATGCTTTAGAAGCAAGTTTTGCGCCTTATTCATCAGCTGCGCGAAGTAGTTCTTAGGAGATTTAGTTCTCGAAGGGAGAAACGATGCTTTGGGCGTTTGAAGCCTGAACGCCTCGATAAAACACCATAAAGCTAATCTAAGATGCACCGTCATGTATCTTCATTCATCGCATCAAGGGGGAACTTAGTAACGTTCGGCGGTGAGCTGAACCTTTTTACCTGCGGTTCTTGCGGTGAATACGACAGTGTAGGTGTTGAGAGAAGCGCACTCGCGCATACGGTGGAGAAGGTGTGCAGGAGGCGAGCGGGACGAGAACAAATACGCACGCGTGCTTCGAAGGAAGCGTATAGAGACGCGAAATGGCAGGGGTCAAAGCTAGGGTTTCGCGACCGCGAGAGACGCGAACTTCGCGTTACGCTCCAGCTCGACAGGTATAGTTGGCAGGGCTTTCTTTCGTATAAGCCACGCACGACGACGTTTGCGGCGTCGAGGCATAAAATGCGCATACACCAAGTTCTCCGTTGCGATGTCACCGCGAAGCAACGCACAACACGTTCCGTGTTAATTACCACTGCACTTTTCCACGAGTGTGCAAGAGAGGGACGAGTGTTCTCGTAGACATTCCTAAAGATAATGTGCACGAGAGATGCAAGACGGAGTCACAAACTGCACGAAACTCTAAAACGACTCCAAACCGCGTCCTCAATGTGCGGCCCTCCTTTTGCTCACCTGAGTGCTGTTGTCCGTGGACAGGGTGTTCTTGTTGGCCACTTCGTGCTCCTGCACGATGTAACCCTCATCGTTGGTGATGATGATACTGATCACAGGCGTCGGGCTGTAAAAAGAAAAAAGAAAATGAACATCTTAAGAAATAGAGGCACGCGGGCAAACAACTTTAAACGAGATATTTGACAATTAGACCTCGCAAGCGTTTTCCGAGAAACGCGAACCTTTTCCACTCGGAGACTCCTGGCCACGTTCATAACAGTGACTCCGTTTCACCTTAGCTTGAACCGCAGCAGACGCTGCGAGCTATCCCAGCTGATATAGCGCTGTACACGTAGCACGTAGCTACGCGCCCCTACCGCAGGTCATATGACACTGACATGGCATTTGATTGGCCTTGAGAGCTCGTAGCATTCTCCGTGGTCCATCGTAAAGTAAACGGAGTAAAGACTTGAGTAAGTTGGTAAGTGGCCTCGCTTCTTCGCATGGCTGCTTGGAGAATGTTTTCCGGGCTTCCGCTAGGCCCTATAGTGTACCTTCAGCTGTAGCGATGTGAAACTTTTTTTTCCCGTCATCGTGCCTCGAGTGGTGAGCTTTCTTGAGCTAGTTTATTCGTTTCAAGAGTAGAAGAGGTTGGCTACGCCAGCTTAAAATATACAACATGCCGGAAGACATAAATCAGCGGCTTACAACATGCGACGGAGCATGATAATATACCAGGTGTTTAGGCAAGTGTTTTCAGCGAAAACTACAAATCGCAGGGGAAAACAAAAACGGTGGTGATGACCCGTATAAGTCACCACCGAGGACTCAATTTAGTAAGGTACACTGCGCGACAGTGTTAGCGCGCAAAGACAATTGGCGGGCACCGAATTGTATCACTCGGGTAAGTGTGAGCACTCTCCACAACGCCAGAGGGCTTGACGAACGTATCCCGATTTTGAAGAAAAATATACGAAAAAAAACGGCGGTCGCTAGCAGTATCGCGCTGTGTACATAGTGCTTTGCAAAGCTAACTCCTTAATTAGCTTTGGAAAATTAAATTTTAGGTTAGTAAAAATAAATAGATTGTTCCAGTTAAAAACTTCATGAGCGTCAAACAAATGAACTAAATCGGTAAATAAATAAATAAAAAAATAGAAACTTGCGGTGCTTGGGAAGCTCGGTGCTGAGCGAAAGGTTCGGCTTGTGCTACAGGCGAAATATTAGGGGAACAAAAAACAAAAAATGTGTATAATCAACCAATAAACCGCGAGTTGCGTCGAAGTTGGATGAGTTTTCGGGACCCAGAAAAACGAAGCACGCACTCGAAATATCTCTGAAGTCGACTGATCAAGTGGGTTTCGACGATGCTCATCAGGTTTCTGATTGAAAAATTTGCTTATTTCTATTAATCCGTAAATTCAGCTTGACATTTCAGTGTGCCTGAAAGAACATAAACATATTCCGTCATGCTTCGCGTCGAGGAGAGGCAAAGTAAGATTTTTAACGAAGTGGCTTTCCTCCACTGGTTCTCGCTTTCTGTACTGATCTCACTTCATTCAAATTATTCCAAAAGTCAGAAGAAGCAATATTAAATATCACAGTCCCCTTTTTTTTCCCTTTTTAAGTCTGACATCTTCTTTTCGAGTCTTTATACCTATATCTAAGGATACCACGTGTGGCCTCGAGAACAGCAGAAGTGCACGGCTAATTTATCGATTCGCAAAACCAGTTCTCTTATTTTGTGAGAATTATAATTGATATGGTACCCTCTAAAAAAAGAAAAGAACACAAGAGAGTATTGCGCGCAAGACCTAGATTTAACTGTAGTTTAGGGGAAGGCATAGGCTTCGTGAAAGAAGAGTCTGCAACGAAGTGTCGTTCACTCTCCGAACAAAAGCGAAGGGAAACGAAAAGAGAGAACAAAACAACCGCCACATCTCGTTAGAAAGCAATTAGCGAACAATTAGCTGTATCCCCCAAAAAATCTCGACTCCATCTCCCAGGAAAAAAAAAAGTTAACTCAATCAATTCTTTTTGATCAGTCTTCCCGACCTTAAAATAAGAACAAACGAACAAACAAAATTATTCCACCGACAAAACTCCTCGAACCCGCTGCCGCGCGAAGCAAGGAACGCTTAAAAAAAATGCCTTAAAAGTAAACACATTTTGAAACCAATAGGTCTATATGCTACAGGCTATCCTCCAGTAACTTGTTACGCGAACAAAATTCAATTTGGCAAGATTCGATGAACGGGAAGGAAAGAAGCAAAACCAACAGCAAGGTGACAAGAAGCGCGCTCTCGACGACACGTGTCTCCCTCCAACCGGAGGGCTTCCCGAGCCCGTCGCTTATTAGATTTGCGGCCTGACCCGTTTAAAAGACACGCCCCGATAGGCGCTCTCGTGGCTACAAACAACACGCGGTGGCTGAACCCCCAAAGAACGTACAAAAACGACGAAAGGGATCAAGAATGGGGAAGGCGGGCGGGCGGGTGGAGGGCGTGGGGGTGTCCCGCGTTACAGAGTGACGCTAGAGGAAAGGTCTATACCGTATATATATCGATTCTTTCTCCCGCCTCGTGCCTTCGTTCCATCGATCGTTAGAGGTGGCGACACGGTGGGGGACCTTAACGAACTGCCCAGTTAACGACGTTACAGGAGCCGAGCGGCAGTCCGCGCCCAAACCGGGAACAAGCAGGCTCTGTAGCCGCGGGTATACGCTCCGCAAACTCCCTCTGTCGGCCCGGCTGTGATTCTCAATCGGATTTTCGGCGGGAGAGGCGTGGCAGAGACCTCGACTGTTCCCTACACGTGCCTGCCTTCCCGTTGCCTGCTTCGAAGAACGGCCCCTTGATTTCTGATTTTGTTCTTTCATCGCGAACCGCCGTGAAGGCGTAAGGGTACCCAGAGTATCTCATTGCGATTGGTAGGTGACTGAGAAGGCTTCAGCCGCAGTCGTATACTGTTTCCACATCATACCACAAAACACAGTGATCGCAGCAGATATGATGACAGGAGTATATCTATATATATATGAGGGCAGGCCTCGAGCACGATTGCTCTACCATACATTGGTATGTTTCGAATACGTGTGCGCGCATGCGCACTGGCGGCGTCTTCAGTGTAGAGAGCGCGGCGGAAGGTCAAGGAAAACGGTCTACAGAAACTTCCCAATGAAATTACAGTCGGCGTGAGGTATACGATAACATCGCAAAATATAAGCACCGACAAGCATACATATTAAGGCAAGCGCACGCCAGCACGAAAACGCAGTTGACAGTTGAGACGCACGATAACGTTCGTGACGTCGTATATATACCGGGAAATTAGCCTTTCTTAAGCCTACCAAGCGTAACGACGTCGAACGGAGGTAAAAATACACACTCGGTACAGCCGCCAAAGGGGGCCCCATACGTGAACCTTTGAATCGAACCAAAAACGCAAAGCGAAACCCAAACGCGACATTGGTCTTTGAGCGGCATTATTACGCATACGGCTTGCTTCCTACGTATACCTTACGACCGCCGAATAGTAAGCAGGTTTCGTGCTTATGGTCTGACCGAGAAACTGGACCAAAGCGGACCACGTCGGTCATTTTTAAGCAGACATCTTTCGGTAGCATCTACACATTAAAGAAGGTGCGTTTAGTAGATTCCTAGCAAATATTTCGTGCGCTTCTGCCATTATGATTTCGAGCAGTGCCGTCCGCGTTATCCCATATGCAAATCCACGCCGCCATTTTTTTTTTTTAGAGCGCAGCTCTTAGGCGTTTGTTTCCGGCTTGAGCGGCGTCGCCGTCGCCGTCGCCGTCGGCGTAACCGCGCGGTGCATGATGGGTAAATTTCCCCACTAAATGTAGCGGAAAACTTTCCCCGCTAAATTTAGCGGAAAAATGTTCCCGCTAAATCTACCGGAAAAATTTTCCCGCTACATATAGCGGAAATTTTTCCCACTAAATATAGCGGAAAATTTTCCCCGCTAAATCAGGCGGAAAATTTTCCCCGCTAAATCTAGCGAAACATTTTTCCTGCTAAATTAAGCGGAAAATTTTCCCCACTAAATTTAGCGGAACATTTTTCTCCGCCTCCCACCCCTCGAGGTCACGCTGATCACCCTGGTCACGTGACCCCCCCTCCCCCCCCCGAGTCTTCCCCTCCTCCTCAAGAGATGCGCTCTAATTCGGCGTTACAGGGAGTTGTAAACGGCTTTTTTGCTTGGATTTACTATTGTGTGTGTAGCTGCATTTGGAGGAGTGGCTTTCGTTTAGACCACATACCATTAAACAAGAATACATCTTTCAAATGCAATTTTAACATCCACAATATATAACACATTGCAGCAGGGGTTTCCCCAGAAATTGAAATTAGGGGGGGGGGTCTAAATTTTTAAGGGGGGGGGGCATTGAGAATAGAAAAGTCGTTGCGAATTAAGGGTGTTCCTTCAGAAAAACAAGAGGGGGTGTACCCCCCCCCGCCCCCTTACAGCGTGTGTAGGGAAATCACTGCATGGCAGACGTATTTTATAAGGCGGACAGTTTGTATAACGCGATGAAATCGTGTCAAGAATCGAGGACCACTTAAGTACGGGCAATTTTAGTATTAAAAAAAGAAATGAAAATAAAAATCCTCCCAAGACACGGCCATTGCGCCGCGTATACGTTGCCTCCGCCGCAGTCTTTCGTACGCACACCAGAATTATCTGCCCACACGCGTCACGCATGTTCCAAAAATGTTTGCGGGTGGATGGATGGATGGATGGGTATTAATGGCTCCACCCTTCGTAACGGGCGGCAGCTTGCGCCACCTAGCCTACGTCAATTACGTTTCGGACAAGTTTTCAGACAGTATTTATATGTCCAATGTGACAGGACCCCCGTCGTAAAGAAACGGGCCTCGGATGGTATCTGCAGACTATCTTTTGTGCGATGTATTAGCTGTGACCGCGGCAATTAATACTGCGTCCACAGCGAGTTGAACTTTCGGTGTCTACGAAAATGACGCGTACAGAAGCGGACCGAGCGGACTGCCCGCTTGACCAGTTGGTCAGTCGGCCGGTCGGTTGGACTGGCCCGACCAAGACCGCTTGGAAGCCGTTTGGACGCGAGGAAGTCTCCGCGATGCGTGGCTCTCTCCTAATGGCTTTCGATCACGGTTAAATTTCGCGCATTTCGCTTAATGGAGGACGGCCTCCGCTTTCGACGGCAGTTCTTATACGGTACACGCTGATTTGTCCTTTCTATTTCGTCCCAATTTCTGCGTACGTATTCTTCTTTCATAGTTTTTTTTTTTTTTGGCGTTTGGGTACGCGACTGATTTGAGAGCCACAAAACGAGTGTTGGCGGAGCGCGAATAGAGAGACAGAAATGTATAAAGGTGCCGAAAACCGGAGAACGGAACAAAAAGACCCAACAATTCGACATATCCTTTTTAATGAAATGAATTTACTTCACTTTATCGCAATAAAGAAAACGGTGAAAAAGGGAAACGAAGGCACGGATTCAATTTGGGCGTCCAACAAAACTCGAACATTCCATTTTTTTTTCTTCGTTTCTATTTCCTATTATATCTTGCCTTCGAAGGGAATTTCGTTTTGGACACGATTTTCGTTCGTCGGTTATGTCTATATAAAGTATTATTATTGCTACTACGATTATGACCGTGCACGCTTACACACACACACACACACACACACACACACACACACACACACACACACACACACCACACACACACACACACACACACACACACAATGGAGATTATAAAAATAAAAAAGCAGTAAGGCGAGGTCTAACGTTTTCGACGTGTGCCAACGAACAATAAGCGCTCGTACCGAAGCGCCATTTTCCCAACGACGTGCTCCGGTCTTCTTTAGGTTCTTGTTTTTTTCTTTATTTAGCACGGCGTCTTTAATATATGTGGTCCCACTGTTGCCTTTTTGCGATGCGCTCCCGGGAGCAAGCCGAAATGCAATGACGGCATCGCACGACAGCGGTCGGGGGCTTCGCCGCACGCGTGCCGTTCCACAAATTGCCCCGCTGCACCTTTCGCGAACGCGGAACGAGCGTGTTTTGGTCGGTAGGGGTGGCCGCCCTCCCCCGCGCGTAACGCTCCAAGGCGCACGCAACGCGGACATCGCGTGCACGTTTGGCTCCTACGCTTTATCGGTGGCGTGGTGGTCGGTATACGGCAATAAGCCGCGCAGTTATTCGTCCAAGTTTGTTGCTTTTGTTTAAAGGTTTCTGTTTCCCTCGCATAGTTACTCTGCGCGTCGGCGCTTTTAACGCCAGAGCGTTAAAGCGCTCGTGTAGCAGGAAAGCCGTCCTCGGCGTCGCTGGGACGGGAACATCCTGATTGGTCGAAAGGGTCATGACGTCACCGCTACATGACCTCGCGCGGGAATTTCGAACACCCCACAAAGCTCACGAGAAACGTGACGTCACGCGTGGAATGAAAGGGATTAAAACATGACATGAAATCCGAATTAAAGCTCGCCGCATGTCTGAAACGATTTCATGTAAAGTAATTCATTTGCCTTAAAGAAAAAAAATTGAAGAGTTTTAGGCGTTCATTCATTTAATGATCAGGAAAAAACAGAGAAATTAACCGAAGAAGTCTCGGTTGGCTACTCTGTGTGGGGATGGGGAGTGGGAAAACAGAAGACAGGGAAGACTCGACAGTCTTCTTCTTTGTCATCCTCCATTCAAATTATACATATTCAACAGCATGGACACTCACTATACTCTGTTTCATACTTAGCGTGCAACGCTGTCAAAGCTGCTGGCGCGAGCGCGTGGCTTCATGTATAGTTTTGTTTGCTCGAGAACGCGCGCAAAAGATCAACGAGATTAAGCCAAACACTCGCGCCAGCAGCTTTGACAGCGTTGCACGCTAAGTATGAAACAGAGTTTTTTTTTATACTATCGGTGGCCGAGTGGGCTAGCGCACACCAGCTCGGAGCACGTGGAGCGAAAGCTCGCGCTGCAGAACCCAGGGATCCTGGGCTCAATCCCCACCCTGCCCGTTTCGATCTGGATGAGCATCGTACCGGCGTGCGGTCGTGTATCACTACTGCGTGGTGCACGTTAAAGACCCAGGCTAGCGGTTGTACCGCACTGGTTAAATTGCTTATCTACAGTGGGTAACAATGTCGCCATGTTCTGGCAGACTAAACTCCTGCTGTATAAACAACTAACGATTAATTTGTTTTGTTTTGTTTGTCCTAACGGCGGCACAAAAAGTCAAAAGTCAAATTAGTCATAGTTGTTCATACAGCAGGAGGTTAGTCTGCCAGAACATGGCGACATTGTTACACACTGTAGAGAAGCAAATTAGCCAGTGCAGTACAACCGCTAGCCTGGGGTCTTAAACGTGCACCAAGCAGTAGTGATACACGACCGCATGCCGGTACGATGCTCATACAGATCGAAACGGGCAGGGATGGGATTGAACCCAGGATCCTGGGTGTGCAGCACGAACTTTACGCTCCACGTGCTCCAGCTTATGTGCGCTAGCCCACTGGCCGCTGCCACGAAATCTAGACATTTAGGTACCTCAAAACACAAAAACCTTGAAAGATATCTTCTTTTTTGTATTTGTTTTAATGTTTTGCGTGTATTCCTTCTTGACTTTTTTTTCTTGTGTTTTAGCAAAGAGCTTTCGCTATTTAGAAATGCATCACTACTGCGTGGTGCACGTTAAAGACCCCAGGCTAGCGGTTGTACCGCACTGGCTAAATTGCTCATCTACAGCGAGTGACTCGTCGCAACTTTAAATGGCTGACCAACTACACGCTGTATAAATATCCCCACAACCCCAATTTTAGAAATGCCACGTTTCGAGCAGATTTTACTTCTGCATACGTGTATACAGCGTGGGTACATACCCTACTTCACAGAACAATTCTTAATAACGTGGTATAAACAAAATATCGGAGCAGAATTAATTTAAATGTCACTTTTATCATTTTGTTTTCCCCAACACGTGCAGATGTTTGGAGTGTGAGCCCGAACGTCACAGCGTAGTTGAAGGGATCAGATTGCCTTAATCTATGCGCTGCTTATGTAAACAAGTAGCTGACTTATGAATCTACATCTTGCGTATATAAAAATTTTATCACTCTTGTTTGTTGTTTTGTTTTCGTGTTTTTTTTAGATATTTGTCAGCGAAAAAAAAATAGACTTAGCGTGTTCAACTCTGTCAATAGACCCTTCCCGAAAGTCAGTCTACCCACCCTGTGCAGAGCCAAACCGACGCTCTAATGGCGGCAGTACACAGCATCTCCACACCAGAAAATGCGAACATCTTCAAAAGCATAGAGCAGAAAGGGCAAAAGGTGTTGGTTCTTTTACGTCACCTTCGACTCACGAAATTGAGGGTGCTCGATTTAGCAGAGCACGACCTCCTATCACCGCCATTAGAGCGGCAATATTGAGGCTCTTGGGACTGCCACAAGGTGACTCTGACTTTTGAAAAGGGTCTATTGCCGAGTTCCCTCTGTGAGTTGCGGCGATTACGTCTCCCAAATGCTTTGTGGGAAAGCAGACGCTAGAGATTTCTTAGAGCGTGGACTGTTATGAGAGCTGGAGTGCCGACTTCGTAGCAAAGCTCTCCGAATATTTTTCTTTTTTTTTATTCGTATTCGTATAAATAGTAATATATGCGTAAGCACATATATAAGGTGTGTGTGTGTGTGTGTGTGTGTGTGTGTGTGTGTGTGTGTGTGTGTGTGTGTGTGTGTGTGTGTGTGTGTGTGTGTGTGTGTGTGTGTGTGTGTGTGTTTGTGTGTGTCGCGTGTGTGTGCGTGTCTTACAGCGACACGAGCACGCGATTACAATTAGAGCGGCGGTGCAACGATATTCAATTGGAATGTTCACTTTACACGAGTTTACTGTCACTAGTGGCAACCAAGTATACTCGCACGCAACGCCTTTGACCAAGAAACCTGTTACGGTGTAATTTCAAGATAAAAAGCAGGTGCTTTCTTTCAGTCTCTCCTTAGCAGCACTTGATGGTAGCGTGGGGGTCGCAGTTTCGGCGTAGTCCCCCAATTGACGATATTTTAATGCGGCTTATAGATTGAACGATTGAACTCGAGCATTCTGTGAGCAGTCTATTTCGGCTCGTGACAATTGATAGCTAGAGAAGAATTCGGGTAGGGGCTCGTGTCCAGTCGCGGCAACGGACACTTGCGTTTGAGTGCGTTTGACTGCGTTGCCGCGAGAACCTAAAGCGAGTCACCGGCACATCTGTGCTTCGTATGAAGCGTGGAATCCAATTCAAGGAATCTTCTTGGCACGCGATATAAGCAGCAGGGATGTCCTGGTGTCTCGATGCCGCAACCCAGTCAAACGCAGTCAAAAAAATTGGGTTGTGAGGATATTTATACAGCGTGTAGTTGGTCAGCCATTTAAAGTTGCGACGAGTCACTCGCTGTAGATGAGCAATTTAGCCAGTGCAGTACAACCGCTAGCCTGGGGTCTTTAACGTGCACCACGCAGTAGCGATACACGACCGCACGCCGGTACGATGCTCATCCAGATCGAAGCGGGCAGGGGTGGGTACGCAGTCAAACGCAACTGTGTGCGTGTCCTTTGCTTTGCCAACCTCAGCGCGTGGCTATGATCAACATTGGCGGCATACGATCGGCTCCAGATCACGTGGCCACTTGTTCTCGCTGAGAGTTGAGGGGGCGAACGCTGCTCGTTTTTCTTTATTCTTCTCTGCTACGTTTATTGCATGGGTAGAAAAACGAACGCGTGTTCCATTGGTCGTAAACGTCAGGGATTCGTTCTAAGTGCAAAGTAGAAAACTTGTTGCACCGCCAATTTAACTGAAAGTCATGTGGTAATGTTTAGCCCACCTCAGGCAAAACAAATTGATGGTGTAATTTGAGGGAGGCCTCTTTAGAACGGCAAGGGAGCAGACACCCACGAGCGCTCACCTGTTGTGATAGATGCCGATGTGGAGGTCCTTCTTGATGTAGGTAAGGTAACCCGACGCCACAACCGTTGTGCGGACCGCGGGGTACACGCCGCGGCCAGTCAGCAAAGCCGAGAACTCTGCGTAGATAAAATAAAAATAGAAACAAGAGCATAAATATACGACGATAGATTGCAGGCCTCTTTGCGCAGCGGAACGAGCCGGTTTCATCGTCCGCGTCGTTATACGACAAACGCTCTTTTAACGCGACGTTAAGTAACCCACAGCTCCGAGCCCGTGCGCTACGGACCGATGCCCATAGCCATGGCAGCGTATAGATAGCGGTAGAGCGATTTGATGTAAACTACACACGGCGTAATAGCATCATGCATCACTCGGGACGACAATGTGTTTTTAAAACGACTTTCCAGGGAGTCCTGTTATCTGCGGAGCGGTCAGAATGCGAAGAACATGTTTGTTTGTTTTCCTGTAAAATGCTACTTGACAATTACAAATTCCATGAGAACCAGAATACAATCAAGATTCGGCAAGATTATATTTTTGCACTATCCGACACAGAGAAACAGCGATTTATGTTTCACAGTGCCGCTTAGGGCTCTTACATATGGCTAAAAAAACAAAAACAAAAACGGTTACAATTTAATGATTCGCACACTGAAAAAGTTGTGTCTGTTTTTAAGTAACATTTCGTCATATATTTCATGGACTCTAACAATGTTTCAGCAACACTTCTTGGCTTGGCCAGGGCTGAATTTCCACGACTAAATGTTCTTTAAAAAAAAATCAAGCAACAGTGATTAAAGTTTCGGGCATCGCTTCCACTGCAATGCTTGTGACTTAACCCGAGTGTCAGGCCGAGTTCCCAGACATCTAAGAATTAGGATCGAATTCAAACCAGATGCCGATACAGCTCTCATATTCAATACATGCTCTGAGCGCATGTTCAACATATTGCGGTATCGCGAAATAGACAAATTGCAAGAATCCAAAAAGGCAGCTCACAAAGCGCGAAACGAATTGTGGGAACGTTCTGTATGCTCCTATCTATCACTTGACACCAAATATATAAATATACATGGAGAGAGACAGAGAAAGAAAGAGAGAGAGAGAGAAATGGAAAAAGAAAGAGAGAAGGGGGGGGGGGGTTAGTACCGCAACCGTTGCAATTGCGAGCAATTGCTCGCGTGCTCTCCCCGGCGTCGCCTCGGTCGTCTGCTACAGCCGGTTCTCTACAGCCAGTTCCCAGAATTATTTTCGGTGCCGCGGAGGGCGCTGCAGTCTTTGTAACTGGTCTTTTCGCGGACCAGCCACCAGGTGGCGGGCAATTATGGAAGAGGTACATATTTCAGGCTTTATTTTTTTTTCCTGACAGTCTCCTCTATATATCAGTGACAATATCAGGTGCAACTTCTAAAGCCACAAAAAACAAAAATAGTTATTTGTTTCTTTTCGTGTGTGTGTTCTTCCTGTCCTGCAGACTGAGAAGATTAAAGAGGCCCGGTTAGTAGGCGCGTCTCGAAGCAGCAGTGATTAGCGTGTCGGCAAATGGGCCCCAGGGCGCCGTCAGTTCGATACCGGTGTGGGCTCTCGCAATCTCACGGGGCTCGAGCGTGACGACATCGCGTAAACGAATCTCTGGGTACACGTTTAAGAACATTCTATTTGGCGAGTCAACGCGTTTCGCAAACAGGGCTGCTGCAGGACCAAGTCAGGCTGCCTCAATGATTGCCCCACAGGCAAATCGGGCAATTTAGGAAACGGAGCGCATTTCACGGACGCTCGGTTTACCAATTATCCTGCAGTAGGTAATTTTTTTTTTAGGACGAGTTGCACAACAATTTTTGTTCTCTTTTGTTTGTATATATGTTAAACTCTAGGAAATTTAGCAATCTCAGTTAAATCTCATTTTCATATGATAAGTTAGTGACAACGGACCCTCCTCGCTCTTCGCGTTTCCTTCTTCCACTCCTCCTTTCGACAAGCGCGTAGCCTACGTGGGGGCACGAAAAAGCAGAACTTGCGAACGATGTGCGCATAATCTCCGTGCCTTCAGAGGGAGCAAACATGGGCGCGTTGGCTCGCATACAGGCCAGTGAAAGATATTCGCAGTGCATCGCGCAAAGAAAGTGTCAGCACGTATAAAGAATGCAGACTAGATGTGCCGGCGGTGCCTTCAACCTTATAGGATAGAGCGCGCGCAAATAGGCTCGTAGGACTACTTTCGCTACTTTTCAGTATGCACCTTTCCAAAAAACGCTCCTAGGCCGCCGCCATGTTGCTGATGCTGATGCGGCTGGTGCGACTCTCGCCTACTCTATCAGCTAGAAATTTTCTGTCACTCTCTTGGACTGTGAAGACCCGCTCAGCGCGGCTCTCTACCTACGATTTTGCGGTTTTGCATTCGACGTTTTCTAAACCCTCTTGAAAGTTTCCACTTAATTTTTTTTATGCGTGCTGCGTACCCTTTTTCTGTTATCTTCCATTGGGAAAAATAGGGCTCGTAAGTGCCTGCCATGCAAGCTTTTCTGCTCGACATTCACGGGAAACGAAGGAGGTGAAGGACGTCGAACGGCCCTCGACGCGACTTTGCGAACATTGTTCTCCCCCTTCCAGAGATAATCCGCGTAGAATCCACAGTCATCTCTAGAAATGTTGTGCGGGCTGGGGTGGGAAACGGGTCAGTCACGTTCGTTCTTTGCCTTGGTGCTGTTGTGAAAAAAGGAAGCTCTCTTAAAAACGTGCCCCAAAACGAAGTCATCTTGGATTCCGTCCGATCGTCAAGATGTGACTGTCGTCGACTGTGTCTGTGTTATTTTAGATCTTTCTCAAATAAATTATTTTCAGATAACGCTGCATCGTAGGGTACGTACAATATATTGTTCGAATGTTAACACTTGCTAAATTGTATGTCCGTGTCCTGTCCATCGGTAAACACGTTATTTGTGAGCGTAAAAAATGCATGCCTTTCGGCTATCTTCTGTTGTAAATTATTTTTGACAGCTAAGCGCTTTGTCGTTTGGCATGCGGCAATTCGCGCGGCGCCGTCAAAGCTTATCGTAAAAAAAAAAACTAGAACTATACATTCCAGTCGCATTCGTTCTGTCGCGCGCCTACCCAACAAAAATAGTTTGTAAGTTTTTTATTGCTTTTTTTCAAATGTGGTACAATGTTTTGCTAATGACCTCGGGAAAATACATGCACCATGAAACACAAAATACAGCGGGAAAGAGGAGAATTTAGCCGCCAGCAGTGTTTGAAACTGCGCCTACGCAGGCTGCGGCTATTGAAATCACAGCCCACTCGGTTATGGTTAGCAGGGACGCCGGTGAGAGTCTAGCCCCAAACCCAGTGACTGGGCTCGAAAACGGTTTGCTGCCCCTGGGGTCGAGTGTTCATTGGAAAGGTGGGACCTAATGGTCCCACCTTTAGAGGGATTCAATGTTGCGCAACTGGCTGTACTACGTTTCAAATTGCAATGGATGACAGAGGACGCTAACTAGCAATCGAAGCCAATCGAGCACTGCGAATGTATTACGTGACTACGCACCCCGCTAGGTTCTTCTCGAGGGTCATGTGACACTCCCTATGCATTAGACTGGTTCCCACAGCTTAGAAGCTAAAGGAGTATAGGTGACGCAAGGCCTCCCCTCTGTGTGTCTGTCTATCTCTCTCGCCCTTACTTAACGACCCAAAACTAGCAAGCGACAAAGCGACAAACTTCTCAGCAGTGCTTTTCACACATGCATTAAAACAGTTACGTCGTCTTCTCACAGAAAAAACACCAATCTTCTCCCTTTGTAAAAAAAAAAAATATAAGGACACTTAAAGGAGCTGTGCAACGATATTCAGTTGGAATGTTTTTCACTTTACACGAGCTTACTGGCACTGGTGGGACTCAAGGATACTCACATGCAACGCCACTGGCCAAGAAACTCCTTTGTTGCGGTGTAATTTCAAGGACAAAAGCGATCATTTTCATTCAATCTCTCCTTTGCAAAATTTGATGACGTAACGTGGGGATCGCAGTACACCCATATGACGATATTTGAATGCGGTTCATAGATTGGACCCGAGCATTGCGTGGGCATTCGATTTGGGCTCGTGATAATTACTAGCTCGAGAAGCATTCGGGTAGTGGCCCGTGTCCAATTGCTTCAACGACGACAATAGCCGAGCCATAACAATGTCTGAAACTCAGCGCGTGTCCTGTGCTTTGCCAACACCAGCGCGTGGCTATGATCAACATTGGCGGCATATAATCGGCTCCAGATCACGTGGCCGCTTGCTCTGGCTGCGAGTTGAGGGGGTGAACGCTGCTCGTTGTTCTTTAATTTTTTCTGGGACTTCTATTGCGTGGGGTGAAAAACGAACGCGTGTTTCATAGGTCATCAACGTCAGGGATCCGTTCTAAGCGGTATTTGCGCAAAGTACAAAAATTGTTGCATCGCCCTTTAAAGGAGCTGTGCAACGATATTCAGATTGGGATGTTTTTCACTTTACACGAGCTTACTGGCACTAGTGGGACTCAAGGATACTCGCACGCAACGCCACTGGCCAAGAAACTCCTGTGTTGCGGTGTAATTTCAAGGACAAAAAGATCATTTTCATTCAATCTCTCCTTTGCAAAATTTGATGACGTAACGTGGGGATCGCAGTACACCCAAGTGACGATATTTGAATGCGGTTCAAAGATTGGACCCGAGCATTGCGTGGGCGCTCGATTTGGGCTCGTGATAATTCCTAGCTCGAGAAGCATTCGGGTAGTGGCCCGTGTCCAATCGCCTCAACGACGACAATAGCCGAGCCATAACAATGTCTGGAACTCAGCGCGTGTCCTGTGCTTTGCCAACCCCAGCGCGTGGCTATGAGCAACATTGGCGGCATATAATCGATTCCAGGTCACGTGGCCGCTTGTTCTGGCTGAGAGTTGAGGGGTGAACGCTGCTCGTTTTTCTTAATTTGTTTCTGGTATTTCTATTGCGTGGGGTGAAAAACGAACGCGTGTTTCATAGGTCATCAACGTCAGGGATCCGTCCTAAGCGGTATTTGCGCAAAGTACAAAAATTGTTGCATCGCCCCTTTAAGCATTTATGAGTTGCGAATGCGAAAGCATGAATGTCGTTCTTCCGCTCCCGTAGTTTGTCTGCGATGTACTGGCGTGGACGGCCACGTTTCGCTACAACCGAGACGTAGCCTCCTCTATATCCACAAAGCCTGGCAGTTCGACGACGCAGCCATGGAGTGCCCCGTCGCAGATTTGGAGCGCGATGATCTGGTAGCACAAAGCATCAAAGAACCATTTCTCGGGAAACCTGGACGTCAGCGCGCAGCTTTTGCAGCGGCGAGGACCCGAAACACACTCGTTCGCTCGGAAGAGGTGTGTTTCGGCGTCTCGCCGTAGCGGGACGCCAGTCACGTGGCTCTCGTCTCACCCGTAAGCTCAGCCGTTGTCTGCCGCTCCACCTTTTCCATTTCGGCGGCCGGTTCTCGTGGCGATCTGCCAGGCTTTGTCGGTATATGGGAGGCTATGGCCGAGGTTGCCGAGCGCGCGCTCTCATGAAGCGTCCGCCAATGGCTATCTCCTCGCCGTTCTTCTCAGCCAATGGTAAAATAAGCATTTCTTTCACCTTTCTTTTTTTTTTGTTCGTTTACAGACGCTGCCGGCTTTGCTTCATGGGATATGTAATGCTTTCGCATAAAAAAAAAGACAAAAATAAGAAAAAAAAACGTATTGTGAGTTGAGTTTGCCTTCGCGCCGGTAACTTTTAAGCGGGAGGTCACCGGGACGGGACTCAAAGCTCCCGCGGTCCTGTCTGTCGAGAAAGCCGAGGCCCAAAAGCAGATAGGACGATCGGAAGCGTGCTTGGCTCCCAGCCATCGATTTATCGAACTTCACGGAGGAAGAGCGCGAGCAACATAGTTCCTTATACTTGCACTACACTACCGTCTCTGGAGAGAGTCCTTTCCTTCTTCGATCTATTTTATTTTTCTTTTCTTCTTGCGCCTTTGTTGTGGAGGCCTAACCCTCTGTAAGTCTCTTAGCTTATTCCGGTCTATGAAACACGAGGAACCCTGCGCAACAGTACGCAAGGCCCTCTTTCTGCAATGAGGCGATTTATTTAGTTCGGAGAATCGACTCGAACATCTTCCGAAAGTATACCACCACGTTTCACGCGTGTCGAAGGGGGCCAGTTCAAACCGTGATTAACGCTGGGGTTCGTTAGTTAGCGCTTGGAGGCCGCGTAAAGAAGGTTAGCATTTAATGCCCGGTAACTAACCGAGCAAGCTCTATGAAAGGTTAGACACACAATGCCTAAGATAAAGGTCAAATTAAAAAAAAATTACAGACGTTTAGGTTTCTCTGTAATGCGAAATTAGAGCGAGCTCTTGATGTATGCTGATTCTGTGATATACCGTGCTAGATCATTTTAGATATACATATATTTTTTTGTTTGTATGAGGGCAGGCCAGGGAGGACGAGGAGGGTACGGTGGGAGCGCCATAATGCAACTCGCGCGGCGTTTGTTTCAACGGGAAACGTTTTTGGGTAGTTGCTCCAGACTTCGTGAAGCCGCATCTCGTGAAGCCGTGGCCTGTGACGTCATAGTTTCTCCGCTAAATTTAGCTGGAAAATTCACGCCACATGACCTCAACATTAATTCAGTTTCCTCGCTAAATTTAGCAGAAAAACTGAATTGGTGTGGAAGGTCCTGTGACGTCAGTTTTGCCGCTAAATTTAGCGGAAACTGAATGCGCAGTGTTGCATTATGGGACATCACAGACCTACACACCAATTCAATTTATTCGCTAAATTTAGCGGGGAATTGAATTGGTGTATACTCGTCTGTGACAACCAGAATGCAACGCGCGCGGTTACGCCGACGGCGACGCCGCTATACGAGGAAAGGGGCACCTAGGAGCTGGGCTCTAAAACGAAGTGCCAATATTCTATGAGGGGAAAGACAGTAGGTCACAACCCTATATAAAATATGTGATATAAGTAGTGACTAGTTTCAAAATAAGTCAAAAGGTGGCAACGCAATTGAACTTCACGATATTCACTGCGCAGTAACTAGGTAACAGTCGCACACTTGCGCAGCTCAGTTTAAAAACGGCGACTCCGCTCGAGGAGTGTACGCTAAAGACGAGGGTGCTGTGCGTTTTTAGTGGGAAAAAAAAGGGATTCCTGCAAAATATATTCACGAGGAAATGTTTCCTATTTTACGTTTATCGCGTAAAACGGCGCACAACTGGGCTGAGAAATTCTTCCAAGGGCGCTCAAATATTGTTGACCAGGAGCGAACTGGTCGTCCTGTTGAGATTGCGACAGAAGGAGCAGTACAGTAGGTGGAACATAATGATTCCAGACGACAGGTGTTGGGGCGTTGGTAAAGAGATGGGATAAATGTGTCAAGGTCGGGGGAGCATATGTCGAGAAATGGAAAGGGTTTACAACTTAATATCCCGAACCTTTTTCTTTTTTTTTTTTTCAGTAACCTTTTTGTGATTTACAAAATTTTTTCTCTTATTAATAGCGCAACAACAAACCCGCTATAATTAGGCGCGTTGCCCTGTTACGCACTAATGCTAGAATTCTAGCCAACGTTACTAGAACCACTCAGTTGGGAAACTGCCATAGAGACTGCTCTGAAAAAAGTGGCACCGATCCGTCCACGAGAACCGAGCTAATGGCGATCCCAACGCCGCCATTTCTCACGCAGCGGCCAGTCCAGGGACTGCACGTGACTTCCATTTTCGTTGTAATCGGCCATTTTGGGGCCAGAACAGATACTGTGGAAGGGGCTTCGAGGTTTCGCCCCCGACCCCCAAGCGGACGCGCCGCGGTTTACTACCGTGGTTAATATGCGCCTAAAGGCTGAACTCCATGGGACGAATATGCTGCGAATAACCGACGAATTTTGCCCGGCGGCTTTTGCTCTGCGCGCGGAATCAACACAGTGGCTGCTACGTCGCGCGCAAAGCGAGCGTGCCGTCGGGCGGCGTTCGCCTATTCGTCGCATAATTCGTTCCATGGAGTTCAGCCTTAACTCAGGACGCGCTACCTGAAATCCCCGCTGAGGCAGGGTTGTATAAAAACAATATTAATTATACTGCAAAACCTTGCGAACTAAAGATTTTAGAAAACAACACGCGCCCCTCATTTTGTAGTAAACTCCAATAACAGTTACTACAAAAGAGTTTTTTCCCTTAGTTTTTACGTCAAAACATGCTTTCTAAAAGCTCAAGGCGACCACAGTTAAGACGAATGATACAGAGTGGCGCTGTTGTCGCATTTAGCTCGGTCTCGGTGGACGCCAGTGGCCCAGGTTTCAACGGTGAGTTTCCCAACTGAGAGTTCTAGTAACGTTGATTCTAGCCGACAAGGAACACTGAGATTATGACTGCGCAATGCGCACTTGGAAGGAAAACACAAGCTCGTGCCTTTAGTATAGGTATGTGTTCAATTAGTATAATGCAAAGTGTTTACCGGCCTTTTTTTTTTAGATTTTGTTTTTGAAGTCAACAGGCTCCGAAGGGGCTATGGGCGCGATAGGCGCGCCTCTTCTGAAAGCAGTGTTGGCCCACGTCAAACAAACAAACAAGAAAATGTCTCTAGAGCAGAGGTGACTAAACTTGAAGATTTTGGCCAACGAGAAGCTGAGTGGTATCCCATCGGCCTTTCCCGCTCACAACTTGCAAGGCAGTACCAGTAGCCTTTGTTGTGCTTCAACCTCTATCGGTAAAACAACAGGGAGGACATCACGTGACATTCTTTATGCCCACCCATAAAAATTTTAAACGATACTTGCATCCACGTGGAGTGCACGTGACCCTGTCACATGCGAGTTGGGTGGTTGGTTGTATGGGATGTAGCCGTAGCACTGCGCTCGCTTCCGTCCGGCAGGGTTTACGTGAGTGAAGCGAAGTCGAGGCGGACGAGGCCGTGGCGGCGAGGCCCCAAGGAGCAGACGACAGACGGCGATCATCTCGTTACGGTTCGTCGTGCGTCAGGAAGGTTCTTCCAAACAAAACTCGAGGAGCGGACGTGGTCCGCGATGTGCCAGCTGTGCGCGCTGGAGTACGGCGCTCGCTCCGACTGGTAGGTTTAACGAGAGCAGCGTGTAGGACAGACCGGCGAGACATGCGGCACCTTGATGAGCGGACGATGGACCACGACGAGAGGACGAGCCGAGTCGCTGAGCAGTTTGAGTAAACGAAAGTGTGTGGCGTTGCCGAAAACAAGATGGGGCTTTGCAGTGTGAACGGTTGCAGAGACCATATTCGCGGCGAGTATCGTCCACCGGCAAGCCCCTGTTAAATTACGTAATGAACTTTGCAGTAACCTGAACTGATAAGCGGTTCTCTTAGATTTCCGAGAACCACCGAGCTGCTCAAACGGATTTCGGCCCTCTGTTACAACAGTGAGTAGATTTCATCGAAGTGGAATTTCATTCGCCTCAAATCTGATGACTTCGACAGTCGTGCCAGGTCTGCCCCTGCCAAGTCAAATTGAGCTGGTTCGACGTTCGCCACGATACGTATTCATTCACCCCTGGTGAAGCTCAGCTGCATGGTTCAATGTTGGTTGCGATGCATTCCAAGGACACCCCAACCCGCATTGTGAACTTGTGTGACTGTGAGCGCTCCACAAAGTGTTTCACACGGGCATGCAGAAAATTATTACCATCAAAATTCACAAGTATTTAAATTTCTTTACATCCAAAAAACACAATTTTCAAGCTGAAGGAAGTTCCCCGCACCGTTAGAACGCTGGTATCCACTGGCACGATGGTAACTGAGTGTAAAAAAACATAATTTTTCGAATTTATTGTTACACGAGCAAATAAAAGGCGGCGGGCGCAGTCAGCTGCCGCCATCATGAACAGAACCATGGCAGAACCTGATGCCGCTCAGTTCCTGGACGTAACCATGTACCATTCCGTGGTCACGTGTGGTTTATATTTGAAAGGAAATTGGCAAAGAAGGTGAGAAAGGGGGCGTGACACGGAAGGATGACTCGGCAAAGTTACGCAGCTAACGTCATGCCCTCCCTTGGGTAAAACAATCTTTACTGCATGCGCGTGACAGTCGAAACCGCTGAGTATATAGTGATCGAGAGGAGGTGCTACGTATACACAGAAACACAGACAGAAACACACGCATGTACAAACTCGTGCGAATAAGCACACAGGTACAATATCTCATTTCTCTCTCTCTATCGCTCTCTCTCCCTCTCAGACAGGTACAAACGCACAAATAGACACGCGCGAAAACAAACAGGCACGTAAATTTCTCACACGTTCAAGCACACACACGTACACACCCATGAAAGAAGAAGATGTTTACGTACAATCTCTCTCTATCACGCAGACACGCGGGCCCACGTTACACGTTCAGTCACTCTCTTCCTCTCTCTTTCTCACCCGCGCACACCTAGACACAGACGCACACACACGCACATACACACACAGCTGCGTGTGCGCATACGCACGGACGCACTAGGGAAAGCGCTGTCGCAGCGACGCGCTCCGAGTAAAACCGCGCATTCGGCAGACTAATGAAGTCAGCGTGGCGCACTCGAGGCGGCAGCCAGTCGGCCCGTCGCCTGATTAAGCCGGCTGAGCGGCAGAACGCTGCCCGTTCGACGTCGACTCGTAGAGCCTGGCGCGTTAATGAGTTCCGCCCGGCGAATTAGAGCCAGGCCCGCTTAATCGCCCCGATTTTGAACACGCCGCCCGAATCGGCCAAAGTATTCCGCCGACGACACACACGGTCGCCGCGGGTCGCCGGTCCCGCGCGTCGTCTACCTGACCGGCCTCCATGGATGGAAGAGGGCTTGAGCCGCTGAGCCGCACGGACCTATGTGGACTCTGTTTCATTCTAACGACGGACCGCAGTGGACACTAGGAGCCCGCGGTAACACTGCTAAAAAGACCGTCTGAGCCGTTTTTCTTGCCTGGAGGACGCTTCTTGCCGCACTGGTCGGTATACAAAACCTGCCTGCAGGCGTATTCGAAGCATACATACATAGTATAACGCAAACATACTTCGAGGATGCTTGAGGCGTGGCCGCAGACATTTTTGTCATAATGCCCGTAGCGAACACTGTGCCTTTTGTATGAGGTACGAGCAGTGGGCGTGCGGCTTAAGCTGTCGGTGCGGTGGACGCGCTCGCCGGATCGATCAATCGCCTGCTTTTCATCGCAGTATATGTATCAAGAGCATGATCACGCGTGGCGAAATATACATGTACCGCTGCTGGTCGACCGAGCACCTTCCACTGCGCCGTCAGTTTAGCGGTGAACGGAGTAGAGAATAAATACCCGAGGCCCGCGAATAGGTTCCGTCTTCGTCCACGGAGAGTTGCCACAGTCGGGTAGCGTCAGCTCGGCATTTGGACTCGGACGCGTTGATTGGACACGAGGCCCAGCCGAATGATGACGCAGCTCTCTTGCGTTCAATCTGCGTCCTGCAGCTCGATCTCAATGTGATGGCGTCGAAATTCGAGCGCACGGACTTCGATTATTGGTATAGGTGGTCTCGAGACAAGCCATCCCGAACAATCCGGTGCAATGAACGTACAAAGTGACTATATGCGCCCCGTTCGTCGCCGCACACCTCCCGAGAGGTCACGTAACACTCAAGAACGGTTCACACGTGCAGCGTGTCCTACACCCCCCCCCAAACACACACACAAAAATAATGCTTTTTTTTTTTAACCGCAAGAGAAAAAAAAAAGGCATTTTTCAACGTTTACTTTTTCGCCCAAATGTAGCGCTAGCGGTTCAAACCAGATGCCAAAGTTTCAGCACGTACCTAATTTTATTAGCAGCTTATAAGTGATTTTGTGAAAAATAAAATGGTAAGATATTGCCCATTTTCGCCCGTTTTCTGTAGCTTGTGCCGTAGAGCTCCATATATTCCAGAGCCTCCGTCCGCCGCAATTTTCCCGTTGAAAATTTCAGAAAATCACTTATGACTTTCGAATAAAAGGACGGTTGGTTCTGGAACTAGCATCTGGTTCGAACGGCTATCGTTTCATTTGGGGGAGAATGATCGTTCGGCAATGCGTCGTTCATTTTTGCAGTAAACAAAGATATAATAATAATAATAATAATAATAATAATAATAATAATAATAATAATAATAATAATAATAATAATAATAATAATAATAATAATTAAACATTGCAAAAAAAATTTTTTTTGGAGGGGGGGGGGCGTATTGTACGTTGCAGGACTGAATCAACAGATTACGAGCAGCGCGGATTCACCGCTGACTTGAAAGCAATTTAGCACTCATGCTGCGCTGTATCAGCGCTGTATAACTATCGCGAAGTAAGCGCATAGTCACGAAAGTCCGCGCTATTGTGCAGCGCTGAGAAATCGCGCGGAGGTAGCGTTACGCTGCAGGTATTTAGAGACCGTCACACGGCATTGGATGGGCTTCGATGACTCGTACCGTTCTGAGCGGTCCATCGAAAGGAGGTGAGACGGCGTACGCGTCAGCCTCCTCGCCCCAGTGCTGAGGGAAAGAGGACGAGAGCCGGCTGCCTAACGGTCCGGCCAACTTAATTTAGATGAACACCAGGGGGCGCTCGGGATGAATCGTGCCCATTAAGGACAGTCTCTCCAGCCGAACTATCCACTGGGGGTCTCTCCGCTCTTTTCTTCTAGTTTTACATTCTTTCGGTATCCTCGCGGATTTAGGCCTAAGCTTCCAAGGGAGCTAAGCTATACGGAGCGGGGAGGACAGGTTCATTAAGTCTTCAATGCCGAAGCATCTCGAACGCTCGAGGGGGAGAGGGTGGGGGAGCGAAACTAGAGTAGCGAATTGGGTGGAAGGCATTGAATGCGGCAAGGACAACGACGACGAAGGCTGGAGTGAAAGCCGAACTTACCGGGAGGACGAAAGTAAGAACGGAACGGGGGGAAAAAAAAGTAAGAAAGAAGCGAAACCTGCTTTCGCCCCGCCGATAGTTAATTAGCGCGACTTTTCATTAAAGCGCGCTCACCTTCTTTCTGATCAGCACCCCTTCCTGTCCCTCTTGTGTCATTTTCCCCGTTTCTTTGTTTCCTCGCCCTACCAACGTGTGGCGCTCCGAGCGTCTCGTGTTTCCACGATTGCTTTAATTAGAGGGTAGAGTTTCGAGTCAAGCCGAGAGGAAGGAGGCCAAGATAGCCGGGCTCCTCGCAATTAGGGCGAGTTCTTGAGAGTAAACACGGAACTAATTAAATTCGGCAAAGGCGGAGGGAAATCCGCTATACCGGGCGTGCGTGCGTTCGTGCGTGCGTGCACGCCCCGACAAGATGTTTTCCCCGGATCGCATGGGAAAACAATGGCCGTCGGAAAGAAAGGTGTACAGAATGAAAGCGTGTATGGCGACACAATAGCGCCTCCGCTGGAATTTCGTGTCGAGTCGTGCCGCGGGTTCGCACGCTCGGCGCGCAAACCGGTGTCCGGCGCCTTGGCGATGTCGTCAGAAGGACGACATCACGCGTGCTTTGCGGCAAAGGATCTCCTTTAGCCTGAAAGGCCACAGTTGTACGCCGTTTTCGTTTCACATGGTTCCTGGTTGCAAAGCGAACACTCCATTGGACGCAGCACTTTCATTGGTCATAATGCAGCCATGGGCACTGCGCAACACCATTAGCGCGAACACGACATCGGCGCTTTTCCCTATTTTACTCCTAACGGGTTGTGGCGGACCTCGACATTTACCAGTTATGTTAGTACGGCAAATGAGCCCTTTCCACCACTGTGGTATACTTTTTAGGACAATCCCTCGATACTGAGAGAAAAACACGGGGCTGCGTCAGAAACGGAAATAAATAATTCACGATGCTGTTGAGCCCCTGGGTTTAGTTGCCAACTTATCCGCTTGGGGCGAGACTCCTGGGTCCCCTCCCCAATAACAATTTAACATAACAGTTCATCCGCATTCTCGGAATACACTCGGAAATCCAATTACTGCAATCAGCGAATAGATATCGGCGAATGACTCGTACGAAGCGTAAGGGTATACAAACAAAACTCCACGTCCACGCGATTGAATGTGGCACCTGAGGCCACTGGTTCCAAAGAGCTTGCCCGGGGCGGTGTTTCTCATCGCAATTCACTCTTGTCCTCCCTGGAGGGTCACGTTAGAGTCAACGTGAGCCGCGCGCCGGTCGAGCGTTGACCAAGAGGGATTATATAGACGGAACAGCGAGGCTATCACGTCAAAGTTCCATATAACAACAAAACTTTTAAGCAGGAGAGCCCGTTCGTGAGGACGTCACGTTCTTTTTGTCTCCTTGTATGGTTCTGGACGTCCTTCGCTCCGGGCTGCGTTAGTCCTTGCGCGTTTTTAGCACACTGTCCAGACAGCCAACCCCGAGGGAGCCCACATCGAGCGTCCTCGCCGTCCAAAAAGAAACGAGGGCAACTGCGACGCAAATCACGAAGCCCCGGAGGGGGCGAGCCCTCTGTCAGACCAGGATTTCTCCTTCGCTTTTAACGGCCGTTCGGGTGGAAACGACCATCCTTTATTCTACTCGATGTTCCTCAGCTCGCTCGCAGTGCTGCTCTCGCGAGACTTTCTTTCGCAAAGCCGGGATGCACATCTGCCCTTTACGAAAACGCAAGAGATACCCTACACACACACTTTCTAACCAAACTTCAAAATCACCGTTTTTTTATTTTTTATTGCCGTTTGTCCGCGTTTAGAACGCGTTCGCTTGATGGCCCTCCTCGGCGGAAACCTAACTGATCCCATCAAAGAAGCGTGGAGCATAGGGTACCTCCTAACTGGACTCAAGGGTGCAGTATAAAGAGCAAGGGATGTCGCTAGGAAACACAATTTTACCTAAAAATATGAAACCAGCACGAAGACAGTATATTAGCGACGGGCACGACCAAGAGCGTCACTGTTGTCGAAATTCGCGATTGGCCAAAGCAATTGCTTCCTGTATTATTGGAATGCATGCCAAATCACCGGTTCTCAGCGAGGCAAATCCTGCCAATCATGGCGAGGCAGAAGCAAATCCTGCCAACCGCGGTGAGGCAGAATCAAATCCTGCCAATCGCGGCGAGGCAAATCTTGGTCGGGACGTCGGGAAAGGAAACCATAAGAGGGCGGCATCGAAACATTTCGGCGCTAATAGCCACAGGCGCGACCATCACGCTTCTTGCTTCGTGATTCGTTCGTCGGCATTCTTATCGCCTAATGCCGCAATCTGATTGACTGCGGGGTGAAAAGATGCCCCGGACTGGCCCCGCCTTCCGTTTCTTACGCTGTAAAGTAAGCGGCTATTCAGAGCGCAAGTTCGTCTGCTTTTTGTGCGGGGGTTGCGATGCCGTCAGAACGCCGAGCTCTGATTGACTCCCATTAGAAGGATAGTGCGGAGACCTTAAAGCGGCTAGCATTGAGGCCAACCATTATCCTTCCCATCAGAGCCAATCAGAGCTCGACGTTTCAACGGTACCGCAACCCCTGCGCTAGAAGCAGACGAGCTTGCGCCTCGCATACACCGCATCCACAATCTGTGGCCGAGTGGGCCAAAAAGCGCACCCAGCTCGACGCACGTGGAAGCGAAAGCTCGCGCTGCAAAACACAGGAATCCTGGGTTTGAGCTACACCGTGGTTCAGAGCCCCACCCCTGTTCGTTTCAATCTAAATGAGCATCGTACCGGCATGCGGCCGTATGTCACTACGGCGGGAGCACGTTGAAAGACCCCAGGTTAGCAGTCGTACTGCACTGGAAAATTTCCTCATCTTCAGTGTGAACCAGTGTCGCCCATCCTGGCAGACCGACCTTGCGCTGTATAAATCACTAAAACGTCCAAATTGACATTTGATTTTTGTACCGCGGGTAGATGTTCTCTTCCGGGAGACGAAAGCAAATATTTAGCGCAAGTACCTGTGCAGTTTGTAGTTTTTTCATGGTAGTGTCACTATCACTGTGTAGTATCGGTGCACCACATCGGATGATTCACTCTACAAAAGAGCGCTCTAGGGCAAGCAAGGCGGAGCATGCATGAGCATCCCCATGCAGTGCCAACTGGGCATCGAATACCACGATGACAGCATAATTATTTTTTCTTACACGGTTTGTCCTGGATGCCAAAGTAGGGTTTCGATCAATATTGACCCCGAGAAACTTGCAGGAATTTACATATGGAAGGGGATGCCCACATAACAAAATGGGATAGCTTCTCATTCATTTTCTTGTAAATGCCATGGCTGTTGTTGTTGTATGTTTTTTTCTTTTGATAGAGTGAGTAGCAGTTTCAAAATTGTTGGCTAAACAAGTGTAAACCTTTTTGAAGCCAACGTACTGGTACGTTCCGCTGAACACTGCTGGTCCACAAGCAGATATCGTCAGCATGAATTGTTGCCGCTAGGTTTGCAGGAATGACGTTAGCTACCGATATAAATGCAAGGTTGAAAAGAGTTGGACTTACACTCTAAGAAAACAGATGATCTCAAAGGACTAACGGCAGCATTTGGTCCTCTGAACTGCTATTACACTCTAAGAAAAAGATGGTCTTAAAGGACTAAGGGCAGCATTTGGTCTCTGAACTACCATTTGCACCCCGAAGAGACCCTGGTTCGAGCTATACATCAAGACGCAGCCGATGCTACAAGCGCAAGGTCCGGGCTGTTAAGGCTCTGTTATACTCCGACGTAACGCGCGCGCAAGCGAACGTTGGGTGAAGTCGGCTACGTCACGTCAGTCACGCCGCGCGCGTCAAAATTCGCCCTCTCTATACTCCGGCGGCCCTGGCGACTCCCGCGGCGCGCATCGGTGGGCCGCCAGCGCGGCGCATGCGCAGAATCTGGCTACGAGGGCAGATTTGGCACATTTCGTGCGAGAGTGCGCCACTTCCGGTTCCTTTTCGTTTCGAATAGCAGACGAAAAGTCTCGCGCTCTTGAGCGCCAAGTTCGAGCGATGGCGTGGACGTACCTTGCACGACGAAAACTCCCGCTTGCAATGTTGGTGCACCGCCTGCGCCGCAAGCATGGGCGGTCAATGTACATACGGTACATCTTTGACAAACGCACGGTCTACGGTACTCAAGCTTCCTCGTGTCGTAGACACACGGGTGAGGACGAATTCCTCGATCAGCTTCTCGACGACCGAGTCCGATTCTTCAACATGACGCCACACGGAGTGGTGCTCCTGTCGTCTGCTATTGCTCGTATTCGCCGCGCTTCCCGCGCGAGGGCTGCCGGGAGCCAGCGCGTGATGCATCTTGGTCCGGCGTCGCTGGCGCGGCCGGCGCGGAATACGGCATGCTCCATTTTACGTCGAGGCGGTCAGGCTGCGTCGAACGCCGCCGGTCGCGTCGGTTACGCCACGACGCCGGAGTGTAACTTCGTTTCAGCTTGGGTCCAGACGCAGGCGATGCTACAAGCGCGAGCTCCGGGCTTTCAGCCTCCCTGCCAAGCACGCGTGCTCGTGCAAAGCAAGCACTGTTCGGGGGCCACACGCTCGCGCTCGTAGCATCGGTTGCGTCTGGACCCAAGCTGAAACGAAGTATAAGTATAGAGCGTCGGGTTTTCGCCGACGTGACGTCGCTGTGACGCGCTCGCACGCGCGCACGCGTTACGTCGGAGTATAACAGAGCCTTTAGCGTTCCTATCAAGCGCGCGCGCTCGTGCAGAGCAAGTACTGATCAGGGCCACAGAGCTCGCCCTCGTAGCATCGGCTGCTTCTTGACTTAAGCTGAAACGAAATATGGGTACCGTGCGAAAAATGCTGAGGACTAACTGCACTCGACCGGGACACCGTGACCGGGACTGACCGAGAGGCGCGCGCGAGTAAAAGCGGCTAAAGCGGCCATTAGTCCTCCTAAGATAGGGTACATCTAAGGCCCAATGTTGCGCTTTTTGGAGTCCCACGGCAATCTAATGGCGGCGAGTACGTCAGCGCGCTCTTTATCTGCCGATCAGGCAACTATTGATATTAAAGTGTTCATAGTTCGAGCCTTCGCCGCTGTGCGAGAGAGTCTGCGCATGCGCAAATCTATTCTTAAAAGAGGCTCATTTCTTGTCGGACTAGTCGACCTGGGACGTGCGTCAGACAATCCTGACGATCGAAACAGTGGAGAAAGTGATGCCGCCGGCAGAAGAACCTGTCCGTGTACACCGGGAAAGCGAGGTAACGACACTTTGACATTTTACAGAATATAGAAGTCTTGTTATAGAGGCTTACGCACATCCGTTCTACACGCTTCCAACACCTTTATTTTTAGTTATGCACCCATTTTAGTCTCCGGCGTTCTTACAGGCTGTTTACGTCGTCAATCTACGGTAACTCCACCTCCAGGGCTTGCCGCGCTAAGTTTTCCCGGAGGGACATGGAAGACATATTTTCTCGGCGGGACTTATCGACAGGTGATGCAGGACGTCGGGGTGAAGGCGAGCGAGCTCCTCGCGGTGAAGCGGGCGCAGGGGAAGGTGAACGGCGAAGATACTCGTCGAAGTTTCGTGGGCGCTCACCGTGCCGTGGGCGCGGGTCGTTCGGGTGGAGCCCGCACAGCCCAAGTTGTCCGACGAAGCATCGGCGATAAATGTGGTCCTCTTCCCCGCAGTGGTAGCATAACAGGCGTCGGCCGGCCGTCCTCCACACGTCGGTCTTCCTGGGTGCCGGTCGTTCCGGGTGGACGTACTGGATCCGTTCTTCGCGACGTCGGGAGTACTGCGGTGCTGGACGCTCATGACATGGAGGCGCCACATACGGACGAGCAGGTGGCGGTGATCGGCGGACCATTGCTGTGTAGGAGAGCGTCGGTTCCTCGGGCGCTGGCACGTCGACGGAAGTTTCAGGCTGCAAGCCCCGTTGTACCTCGTCGCGTACGATTTCGGCGACTGACAGCGACGCCAAGCACTCTGCAGCGGGGAGCAGCTTTCGGAGCTCCTCTCGGACGACGTCCCGTATAATCTCGAGCAGGTTTTCGATACCGACACCGTGGACATCAAAGTGAGATTTTGAGGGTAACAGTCGATACACCGGCGATCTTCGATAATGACCAGCTCTGGCCGACAGCGCTCGCGCGATGTTGGTTGCCTCGGTCACAAATTCTTCAAGGGTCGTCGGGGGTGGCGAATAAGTCCGCCAAAGACTTCGCATTTCATGCCTTTCATGAAAAAGCGAAACTTTTTCTCGTCGGTGGCTAGCGGGCCGGCGTGTGCACTTAGGCGCAGCACATCTTCAACGAGGCTGGTCACGCTGTCGTTGGGGGCCTGAATTCGTGTTTGAAGCAGATCCTCCGCCCGCTGCCGTCGGAGTTAGTTCATAAATGTCCGCTTCAACACGGCCACGCAGATGTCCCCCGACGTGAGCGAAGCCTCGTGGTTCTCGAACCAGCATGTCTTGCAGTACCCTCCAGCAAAAAGTAGAGGTTCTGCAAGCGAAAGTAGAGGCTCGGCAGTCCATCCCATGTGGCGTGCCACGCGCTCGTAGTGTTAGCTCCAGTCCTCGACGTCGTCGTGGATCTCGCCGTGGAAGGGCGTCGGCGTACGAGGGGCGACGGGCAGGTAAACGACGGGGAGGCAGCGGCGGGAGTCCCAGTTTGCAGGCCCCGGGAGGTCATAGTTGGTTTCGTCGACTTCTTCCTCTGGGGGTCCGGTAGAAGTCCGAATTCCGGGGTTTACACTTTGGTGCGGCGACATCCTTGGGTCTCAGTTGTCTGCACGTACGGTCTTCTTGAGCCGGGGGCTGGGCTTGTGCTGCGGTACCCCGCACCTCCACCAGAAATGTCGCGAATGCCAGACGGTGAGGCAGGCGAAAACACCAAGAACTAAAGATTTAATGGCGGCGCACTTCTGCCAGAAACGAAAATGAAGAACAGATGTCGAGAAAGCAGCAGCACGCGTCGGCGGCGGCAGCAGCAGGCGACGGTGCGTCGGCGTAACAGCTGGCTATCGCGAGAGAGAATCAGTGAATGAATCGGCAATACAGTGCTTGGCTCTTCGTCTACCATGCTCGTCTCCTCGAACACTCTACCTAGAACGTTCGGGAAAGAGCTAGGGTGGACTGACTAGGCAAGGTCACTCTGGCTTCCTTATCGTTTACGCTCGGAGTAAGAGTATACGCAAACCTTCTAGAAGAACGGAGAAGCGTAGCTTCTCGATCATGCACGCGGCATTGTGTTAAAGAATATTAAACAAAAAAGCAATGCCGACCGACGGTTTGTAAGCAGCTCGAAAAATCCATGTTCAATCCAATATTACCGCATCAATTACTCTTAGTCGGCATGATATACTTCGGGTTCTGAACATTATATTAGGATAACCGCGAAGTGTTTGCACCATGATATAAGGCGGTTCCAAAAAAAGTATTCCCTGAAATTATATTTAAAAAAAAAAACGTATTGTTTGCCCGAGTCGATCATAAATTCACCTCTGGAACCGCAGTCCGGAACCTCATTTATATAAATGCACGCACTTAAAAAGGGGAACAGCGCCGTAGGATGTGCGTGCAGCGAAACCTCATTAAATTCCTGTCACTGGAACAATGACGGCCATTCATCATGGCGTATTGGAGGAGATATCGCGGGATTCTTCCAAGAGCGCACAAAGCAACCGGGTTGGAACCACAATTTTCTTATTTAATAGTAACTGTACTTTCCATCTTAAAAAAAAAAAGCAACGTGGTTTTTTGCAGAGCGGCCACGAATCATCTTTTTCGGGCAAAATATTTCAGGCGTTTAAATCTAGATTCTCGCAACTTTTTTTTTTCTTTTAGTATGAAGGCGGACAAGCATTGCTTTCCAAGATTGTCGTTGGATGGAATGCTCTCACCAGTGAGTTAGACGGGTAAAGTCTGGTTTCCAACTTCAGATAAACAGCTAACATACCTTGCTGGCGTGTCGTCTGCCTACTGACGGGACCAGACAATTCGGCGTAGAGATTTCGGTTTGCAGTCCTTACGGAACCGGTCGTTACCCTAACAGTTGTTACTATACCCGTCGGTATTGCATCGGCCATTACTGTAGCTGTCTTTACTGCACCACTTACTATTTTACCGGCGTTACTATACCGGTCGTGCAGTAGTGGTCGTCACCGCGTCATCCGTTTCTGCACCAGTCGTTACTGTATCCGCTCTTATTGTACCAGTCGTTACCCTATCGGCCGTTACTGTACCGGTCATCACTGCACCGGTGGTTACTGCAGCAGTCGTTATACTGCACCGGTGGTTATTGTACACGGTCGTTGCTGTATAAGCAGTTACTGTAGCGGTCGTTACTGCACTGGTCCTCACTGTGGCGGTCGTACTGCTCGCTATCGTACCAGTCGTTACTATACACTGTCGTTGCTGTACCAGTCGTTACTGTGTAGGTCGTTACTGTACCGGCCGTTACTGCACTACTTTTTACTGCACAGGTCGTCACTGTACAACAGTCGTGTTGCTGTACCAGTCGTTGGTGTATCGGTCGTCACTATACTGGTCCTTTCTGTACCGGTCGTTTTGAGACGTGATGTTTTCTATGCGTGCTCGTTCGCCACGGCCTTCCGTGAATTGACACTTTCTTGGAGCCATTACCAAAACGCAGCAATAGATCGTCCACACAAAGAAAAGAGAGAGCTCGAATAAATTCTTCTTACTAAATCTCTTCCGTTGCCTCTCCAGAAAATCCTAACTCCTGAGATAGTCCCGGAAATACTGACCATTGCCGTCAAACGTTTGTTACGTACCTTTAGGGAAGTCCAGCTAATCTTTAATCTTTAAAGACCAGACGTTGAGCTTCACGCTAACTTGTTGCGTTTGTCTGTTTTCCCGTTCTCCCTTCCTTCTTTTTCTTCCCCTGTTCCCTTTTTTAAGTACACGGAGTAGCTGGTTAACGCAAGCCGTCCGGAACGAACCCATTTGTCTTTCTTTCTGATGTGAGCGCCGAGACTCAAAGGGCTTGAGACCGCTCCGTCTAAATGCCTTCCCGCGTTTCCTCGGGCTCGAGCTGGTTCCGCGCCGTTGGGAAGTTTACCCTTTAGTTTGTACCGCATTTAGCGTTCCCTTTACGCTCGCTTGTCGCAGAAATTTCCATAACAAAATTTTGCTACTTAAACACAATGCGCGCCTCTTTTACCGGCTCTACTCTTTCCTAAGTTCTTGCTAAACTGAAAAAAACACCTAAAATTAAAAAAATGCCGTACTTAAGAACTTGTGCACAAGAGTTCAAATTGAGGCACACTAAAGAAAGCTTTACAGTCAAAGAACCTGTAATTTGGCTAGTTGGTGATTGTTAGGAAGCGCGGTGTAAGCCGAAAAGAAAAACGGACACAAAGAAGAAGACACCTCAATGGCAAGCTCGGTGTAAGGTGCCTGCGCCTGCGTGCGTGCGTGCGCGCGTGCGTATGTGTGTGTGTGTGTGTGTCGTGTGTGTGTGTGTGTGTGTGTGTGTGTGTGTGTGTGTGTGTGTGTGTGTGTGTGTGTGTGTGTGTGTGTGTGTGCGTGCGTGCGTGTGCGCGTGTGCGTGTGCGTGTGCGTGTGTGTGTGTGTGTGTGTGTCTTCTTCCTTGTGTCCGTTGCTTTTTTTGCGCCTCATACACCATGCTTCCTAAAGCTTTACAGAACTGCGTTGTAGAATAATTGAGTCATTGTAAGTGGCTCATGTTTAGGTTCATCATGCAAGAGTCGTGACTCACCGACAACTTAAGAAACGCGTCGCGAGTCCCAAACATCTCATTATCGCTTCACAGCCAATAGGGTTGCGGCGTTAGCGGATAACAACGCCAAAGAACCAATCACGATGGCAGAAACGAGAATATATTAACAAGCCAAGTCTCGCATTTCTTTAGCCGTCGATGACTAGAATGATTTCGCTCCATCTTATATAGCAAAAAAAAAAAAAGAGAAGCTTAATTCTTTTTAACGAAGGTAGAAAAAAACTGGCCGCGAGCGATCGAAGAAGGTAATATCTTCATGCCCAACGGGTGCTGATTGATGCAAAAATTGCGCAAATATACGGCCTCGATTTTTTGTTTTTCATGCAAAGTAAACAGCTCCAAGTCTTTGAAAGGCAACCAAAAGGCTCACCTTTAGAATTTCGGTCCTCGTCGTCAAGCTCCAGTTTCCGAAGCGCCAGACCCTCCTCGAGATCGGCGTAATCTGTAAAGAGTACAAGGAGGGGGGACATCATTGCGAGAACCCGTATACACAGCGTGTTTAAACTATACACTCTATAAAAACAAGAAAAAAACACGCACACGCATATTCGCGACATCAGCAAAACGGACGGCACCAAGCGGGAAAACCGGGAACCAGCTTTGCGCTTTGCGCCTCTCCGCGTCTCTGGCGGCGTTCAAGGACACGTGTTGTCGGCGCGGTGACGAACAATGTAATTTGACAGAGGTTAGAATATTTCTTAAGTCTGCCTGAGTGTTTATTAGTGTGGTAAAGCCTCAGTAGATTGTTTCCTTCCATCACGTGTTTGAAAGCCCATTTACTCCACAACACACGGTCGCGTGCTTTCGATCTCTTGGATGGAGAGGAATCATGGAAAAAGTCTTGATTTCTTGTCTGTCTCGAATCACATTCAAAGTGACGACTACTTGGTAGCTGATAAGTGGTTTCTTCATAGAGATGTAGAAGAGGGGACTGAGGGCGACAGACGAGGTGTTTCACTGGAGGGAACACCAATGTTGCAGTCAAGTGAATGGGAAGGTTCGATAGGAGCTTTTCTAGAGTTTGGTTGTATTCGATTAGCTTGAAGATTGAGCCACCCACGCCGGTCGGTGCGTTGGCTATTCATCTTGGCTACTTTTCGCCGAAAAAGCCTCTGGAGCACACCGAAGGAGTTGGGCTGATTTCGCAATTACTTGATTCTGGAAAACCTGCTAGCTGCATACGATTAACGAGGGAAATTGGCTGCTTTCAAAAGATGGGGGACGCGTCTTGCAAAGTTAGAAGCTGTCACGACATTATGATCTATCGCGCCTCCAATATTTATATAATACACCCGTGGAAGTCAGCAGTAATGTACGTCTACATTTCTCAGGTTGTCCGGCCACAAAATATACTCGATTCTCTCCGTTCAGAATTCGATATTAAGTTCAATGCAGAGGGGTCTGCGTGAATCTCCGATGAAGACTCTCTCCAGTTTGTCTGCATTCGTCTCCGTGCTGCCAGCAAGAACCATTTGGCTGTTTAAGTAGAATCTCTCTGTCTGTCAAATATACTTTTATTTAGCAGTTCACCTAAGAGATAGTCAACTAAGCTCATATTTCAAACCGAAGAATATACTAATATCGCTTTAATGGGACATAGTACGTAATATAATACATAACCCGCATATTCGCCAATATGAACTCTCGAGTGCTACTAAAACCTAAATTGAAATACGAGTATGAGCTCCTTAGTGGGGCGCCAGCGGGTTAACATGCTCCTTGGCTCAAGAAGCGCTTGCTTAATTTTCGTAATTTGCCTGCAGCCTGTGTTGTTGATCCAGCAGACGGCTGGAGCTGTTTCTTAGACGCGGACACGCACAAAAGCTCGATTTCGCGGACAGATAAGGCGCATGGTCGAGGCATGCGAGTAAGCTGAAAATTACACTCGGTGGAACAATTCTGTAGCCATCGCCGCTTTCCTTAGCTGATCAAAACTGACTAGAGTCTATTACGCGTTTCTCCGGAGCCCATAGTTTCGGTTTTGAACGAAATCTTCGAAACAAAAGTTTGACATGAAAAGAACATAAAACACCGGAAAAACAAAACTATGCTCTGCAACTTTATGCGCACCGGCTACACTTAACCGTCGCAGTCCATATACCTATAAAATAACACATTAAACAGAAGAAAATCCGTTAAATTGAATGCGCCACCCGTTCAGGCGGCCCGGCCGAGCCGACGCGACCTGTTCCCACCCGCCATGTTTCTTTGGTGGAGCCGCCCCCTATACACCTTTTCCACAAGCGCGCAGCCATACTGAATGCCGTCACTTCTGGTATGCGGTAAAACATAGTATTGATCTCTCCACGACGCTAGAAGTTGTTTAGGGAAAATGCGTGATCTCTCACACACCCTTGTTTTGCCTCATTTATATTTTCTCGCATATTCCAGGTTGAAATGTTTGATTTTTTTCGTCCCGCATATCAGATACGGGACCTACGTGACTGAGAACGACAGGAAACAGAAAACGTCAAGACTTTTCTGCTGAACGCCGAGAGAGTTAGAGTGGAGAGAGAGAGAGAGGGGAGAGCCAATGACGGCGAACAATATGAGGATGCGCTCTGCAGTCGGTAAGAGGGTGGTGTTATTAGCCGAACAGAACGCCAAAAGAACGAATTACAGTATTTTACACGTTACTCGAAAAAAGTAAACGATACAAATTAAAATTGCTCTCGTTTAAAAAAATGTATTACATTAGATCACTCGATTAGCTTGAGACGAAAAGTAATAATTGGCCGTTACTTCAAAAAGACACCGGTACTTTTCCGATTTCATCAAATTTCTCAAACGAGAGATTTTTCGATCGGTTTCGAAAACGGCAGGTGTTTCGCATTGTTCATTACTGGATTGGAATCACCCAAATTATAAACTACTTATCAATTCTTAATTCGCCAATTTTGGTAAACCGTCCTCCCATCGGAGATTTGGTTCGATGATTCCTTGAAACGAAACCTTTGCAGACAAAGGACGTCATTAGGAGTGGAGGGAAGAAAAGTAACGGCTACAAGTAATTTTAGTACTTCCAAAAGTAATCAAATGACTGGTGCGCTTACTTTCTAATGAATGTAACGGAAGGGTTGCATAATTACTCCCAAACGTAATCGATTACAACTAACTTGATTAGTTGTAACAGGTACCGTTCAGGTCTAGACGAACACTTCATTAATTTTCATAGATTCTTCATGTATTCCACGGTTTATGTGCTTTCCGAGCGAATGGTCACGCAACGAGAAATTTACCTGACTGAAACTACTGGCCGAAGAAACTACCGGGCGTTGCCGGACACGCCGGCTAAAGTTTTCGCGCACGAACTACGTGTGCCACAGAAATGAGATTGATACCATGTTAGTCACTCTAACAGGGTATATTTATTTGAGTATATTCTGTTCAAATTGATTAGATCCTTCACCAAACATGATTCGAAACCCCGAGACTTCAGGTAACGACACACACACTCAAAAGACTCAAGTCTTTAGACTTTCGAGTGTGTGTGTCGTTACCTGCAGTCTCCGGGTTTTCGAGTCATGTTTATTGCACACCAGCTCGTTTGCGCCCTTACATTTATGTCATAGATCCTTCACTAGTTTCGAATAATTAAGATTTAAGTTAGTGAAAATAAACGGCTAGCTAGTTTGAAATAGAAAGTTGCTCAACATCGTCAAAAACAATTAGTTCAGTCAATGTTCGAAAAATTTGAAGTCTACGCTTTGTTCTGTGTTGTTGTCGTTTTTTTTTTTGTTGTTGTTTTTGTCCCGAAGGCACGTACAACTTAGACGCACACGCGTGCTTCTTCTTTTCTTTTTTTTAGTGTTATTCGCCTTTTCGCTTTACCAGCCGGAAGCCATAGCCGCATAGCTCTGCACAGTATGCCACTTTCGCTCCACCTCCCCACAGTCAAAAAGGCTGGTGCAGAGCTATGGCTCTGCACCTGCCTATACTCCGTTTCACGATAACTTGGCGAACTGTAGAGGCTGCGGCCTCCGTGACCCAATAAGAGCGCCAGCTCGTTCATAAACAAGCTGGCGCGACAAACATCTGCTTACGTGTACCGGCAATACCACCTAGAGGACAAGGCCTGCGCACGACGTCATGGTCATTGGATCCCCAATCTCGCCACAAGCGGCAAACAACGTAGGCCGAGGCTTCACGAGAGAAGCCGCAAAGGCGTCCGTCTTGGCGTTGCCGCGTGCTAGCGGACGCGCCCGTTGTGAGATGCGAGAAACGCCAAGTTTCTCGTTAACCAGCTTAGCTTAGCGCGAACAGTAGAGCGCAATGTCGCTCTATTGTTCCACCAGACACTATGGCGTCACGGTGTCACGCGGCGTGACCTGACACAAGATGACGTCATGGCATCGTGATGTCACGTCACACCATGGCGTCACGTTGCCCCATGAAGTCACGTGAACCAACGTCAGGTGACACCATAACGTCGCAGACAGCTATAAGTGCTGCGCATTTAGTAGAGTTTCTGGAGAGAGGAGCCAGCTGATATGTTAGGCGGGGCAACACGAGTACGCGCACGCAGATATTCCTGACAGCCCACATGCGAAGTGCACGAAGCCTTACGCTTTCGCCTCGTGTTTATGATGAGAAATAAGCAATGTTTGCGGGAGTGCAAGGGCGGTCTGTTTGTTTTGACTGACGAAAACCCCGTGTCAACACAGCAAAGAGCGAGAAAGAAAAGAAAAAAAAAGAAGACGACTTTAAACTCCGTTTCCGTTTAGAAAGTGACGTCTGTGAACGACCCTACAAACCTTGGCAAGAATTGCGAGTCCGCCAAAGAAGCTTTTAAGCTGTCCGGGGCAAGGCTCTCGCGCTACTTCGCCGCAGCTGTGGCGTTTTGCCAAACGTCCGGCACTTCTCGCCGTGCCCCCGCACTCCTTTAAACCCGACCCATGGGAGTGTTTGTAGACACGCGATCAATGCAAACACAGCGCTCGTGTCAGCGTGCCGCGAATGACGAGTTATTTGCTGTTGGATATAAGCCTGGTTACTCACAGTCGGTAGCACGTATAGAAGCCACACTCCGATGTGTAACAATAATAATTCTCTGACATATATGTTTATACAGATGGAAGTTAGCCTTAACGGGCGTCTGATGTCTCAGCTGTAGAAAATAAATTTAGCCTATGCAGTACAACTGCTAGCCTGGCTCTTTAACGTGCACCACGCAGTATATAGTGATGCACGACCGCACGCCGGTACTGTGCTCACCCAAGTCGAAACGGACAGGCCGAGTGGGGATTGAACCCAAGATGCCTGGGTTCTGCAGCGCGAGCTTTCGCTGCATGTGCCATTGTCGTGCAAACGCGCGAGACACTTGACACAAGCGAATGCTGCGCCGCCATTCGCTTGCAAGGGCCGTTCATTTCAGTGCTGCGCCGCCAGTTTTGCTTCGAAGGGCCGTACACGAGGCACCTGCCTGGTGGACTGACGCATTTGACGCTACTTGTAAGACAAGCACAAACACATCAAGGGGCTTTGATTTCCTTATTAACTCAGGGGCACCCATCGGCAAACGAAGTGTTCTCAATGGCCACCTTAGAACCTTTAACCAGCTACTACGGTTTGTACTCCCGTTGCAAGCAAAAGCGGAAAAATATCCCGGTATGTTGCAAATGAAACCATTGGTCAAACCCGGATCCACAGAGCGCCTACAGCACCAACAGCCACAAAAAAATGGCAAGCGAAAATGGCGGACGACGTCTGCTACTACTGCGGATGCGTATTGACAACCCCGGAAAAGTCTCATTGGCCATTCCAGTGAACTGTTCCACAGAGCATTCGGAGAGCCAATCACTGCAAGCTACGAATGACACTCGACGAATGACGTCCTTTCGAACTAATATTGAAGTCTGCATCGTGGAATTAATCATGACGCTACCTCGTGAAACGTCCCGCTCGGCGTTTCATTGAGAATGACGACAGATTACTTGTTAGTGGTGTTCATTTCTGGTGCGAATATAAATCGAAGCGGCCGTGTCTGTTTTTACACAGACACGTCCTTTTGGCAAGGTATACCACTCTAAAAAAGTCCGCGCGTCTACTTTCCCGCACAACACTCGAAGAGCCAATCACCGCAACTTACGGAGGCAGCTCAGCGAATGACGACGCCGAACCATATGTTTAGACCAAAAAACACATTCTGAGTTGTGACATTAAGCAATGCAAAACATCACGCTTGCATTGCGTAATGTCACAACTCAGACTGCGTTTTTTGGTCTAAACATATATTTCGGTATCGTCGTTCGCTGAGCCGCCTCCGTGAGTTGCGGTGATTGACTCTCCGAAAGTTGAGTCGGAAAGTATTCGCACTGGCTTTTTAGAGCGTATGCCGTTCTTTGACTGTAGTCGTTAATAGCCGCAGCGTTACGTTAAGTAAAAAAAAAATACAACAAAAAATAAAAATAAAAATACGCGACGATGCGTGTGTCTGCGTGCGCCCGGCTAGCGAAACACCTAAATTCAAATGCGTGCTTACTTTTGGTGGCAGAGGGCTTTAAGAAATATACTTGAAACAAGTACGCTGATCGACGCAATTAGCCAGTGTCGGCCGGGTTAGCGCTCTATAGAACTTTATTCGGGAAAATTAGCGTCTATAGCAGCGGACCTCTCCTGCTCAAGTTCATGCAACGCAGTGTCCATTATTTCCCGGCACTAATTGTATCGATGGTAGCAGTCTTCAACCATCTAAGCAGTAGTGAAAGAAAAAAATTCAACATTTGGTAATCGGCGCCATGCCCTATAGCACAGCTTGCAAATAAAAAAAAGTGTTGATTACGTTAGTTAAAACACAGAAGTAACTGCTATCGGAAGCAAGTCTCACAAGTACAGTCAGGCATCTAAGAAACATCTGGCGTAGTGAAAGCAGAGTATCTTATCGCGTCGCAGCTAATTAGACTGCGGTCCGATAAGAACGCCAAAGAACCAATTGCGAAGCAAAAAGCCTTCAACATAATAAGCCGTTCCCCGCCTTTCTTATTCTGTCAGTGAGGAGAGAAGTGATACACCAGCACCAGGTAGTTGATCATTAAATAATTTTGCCTATTAAGCAAGCTTTCAAATACGCCGCGGGGTGACATGTATATATAAAAAAAGTGTCTCGGGAGTCTGTATAAAGAAACATTGCACGTACTACAATTCCTTCGTTATGCTTGATACAACTCAAGCTTTGGAGACACTATACAAAGCGTTGTTTAGAAGACGGTTTCCTTCCACCCGGAACGAGCGTCGATCATTAGGTGCACGAAGGTTACGTTATTAGAAGGCTAAACTTTTGAATCGGCAACCGTATGTTTAAATTCCACGACCCTTCGGATGAGGCTACCGCGCCCGTATAGTCCGTACAATTCGAAACACCTTTCAGCTTAGATTTCCCCTTCAATTTGTCTTCAGCCACAAACGTGCATAGACAACTGGGGCGAGCAGAGAGCGTCAAAGGATGAGAGCTTTTTTAAAGCCTGCGAAAATTAAATATTACTTCCGTCTTTTTTTGTTTTTTACGATCAGAAGTCGCCGCACCGTTTCTTTGGTCAGCTAATTAGCGATACAGTTCCAACTTCGAACTGAAAACTGTCTTTCCCTTTATCGACACACCAGATTGCCTCGGCTTTACCTGGCACAAGGCGCATGCTTGTAGATGGCGCGCACGTTTCAGGTCAACACTGAAGCTCATGGGAAGAGTCACTCTAAAGCTATTCGGAGCTCCAGAGAGCCTAGATTTAACGATCGGAGCAACTGAAGCCACGGAAATAGTTCGAACTTTCATGGCGAACACCTCCCTCGCAAAATTCGTTCCTCGTGCGCATGCCTGAGTTGGCGTGTGGCGAGGAGAAAAGCGAGTGGGAGGCTGACTCAAGCTTGGAGACGATTGTATATATATAGATCGACGCTTTCAGCTCGTCATTGCAAGCGCGGGGCCCATAAAACGCCATGAACCCAACACTTTGGAAATCTATAGGGTCACTATAGAAACTCTAGAGAGCCTACATTAGACAGAGTTTCCAACCGCTCGATGGGGTCACGTGGTTTATGGGCGGCGTTCGCAACACGAGCTGAGAGGAGATGGTAAAAGCGCTGATCCCCTGCAAGCGTCTCCATCTTTCCGCCTGCTTCCCCTCTCGCCACGCGACAACGCAGCGCATGCGCACTGGCAACCAATCTCAGCAGCAGGCGTCTTCCATTTAATTGCAAACGCACTGTGTGGTTTGAGATGGACCCCCTCTTCAATCTAGGCTCTCTACGAAACTCTTGAGGAGGCGGCGCCACCCAGCGGAAAAGACGCGAACGAGAGAAGCGGGGATCTACGGCCGCGTCTTACTTCGATAGCACCGGCATCGGCCGATCCCATTAACACGCTCCTCCCAAAAGAGCCCTCGCATATTACAACCGCCCTCTATAATTTTATTGATAAATAAACGCTTTCTCACTCACTCACTCACCGCCTGTCAAGGTGGGGAGCGAGAATTGGCGCGGACTGACGACCGAAACATCTACACACGTATAAATGTCTGAAAACAAATTATTGTAGCCGCTTACGTGTAAGCAAAAGGTTGCCTAACTACAGCTATTTCCTTCACTTCACCAACCAGACTATAATTATTAATAGAACAAGGGTTTCCGAATCCTTTATTTTTATGTGTGTGTGTGTATGTGCAGACATCAATTTTAAGCGAGCATGTTGTAAATATTGAACCCGAGACCCCTCAATCCACCAAAGCTTACTAGTCCATGGACAACACGGAAAAGGTCACGTACTCTCCTACAGGCCCTTCAATAATTTCGCGACGATATATCCAGCTTCGCGATAGGTAATCAGTACATCACACACGTATGAGTGCCGACGTGTGCTGATAATATCTAGCCGTGTTGTACGGTGATGTCTCGTTAATACGGACCCCGTTAATAGATACTTTTAGCAGATCGTTCTCGCACCTCAGATATCCCCGGTTACGATACCCGATAACGATACGATGCATGTGCAAAGCCGGCGGCGGAGTATCGGATATCGTTATCGGAGTCATCCGAACGATCTACTGAAACTCTATTATATGGATACCCCGCCACATGGACGAAGTTTTAAGGGCCAAACTCGGCCAATACATGTTTGTTTTTTTTTTTCTCGTTATTATGAACCACTCACATTATGAACGACGTTTGTGGGGAACGGAGGTGTCCATATTAACGAGGCAGCACTGTAACTCCGACCAGAAGCAGCCAGTAGGTCGATCTATCTCTCCGTTCTTCCTCGAAGCCTAAATTATTGACAACCACGAGTGCACCAACGTCGGCTCTTGCTTCGAATTTCCAACCAGAGTGGCAATGTCCCGAAAAAATAAATAAAAGATTGGACTGTCTTAGAGAACGCGAAGTAACGACCCCATTCCCTTCGAGACGAGTGCCACATATGCGGAGAGTAACCCTACCGCGACACATTCGGCTTGACATGCCCCCCAACCGCCCGAGTACAAGACACTACTATATTCATTCCGACGCGAAGCCACCACGCGTTTTGTTGAAGTCGTAAAACGAGAGTCTAGAGGTCGTTGAAATAAGCTCGTCTCTGATCCATAAAAAAAAAAGATAGAGAAAGAAAGAAAGAAAAATACGACAACTCGAAAGAGACGTAGACGCCACGCAGTTGGACAGAGTGGCGCCAAAAGCTCGCGCGCCGCAAGTCAACAAGCAGGCTCGACGACAACATAAATTTCCCGACTTCGCGGTTGTCAGCGGCGAAAAAAGAGCGCGAATAAGTAAGGACATTTCGCCACCGCCACCTGAATGCAAGCAGCGCTCCCCCACCGAGACGACGTGTCTCTTGCTCTCGTATGTATTATGCACGACCTCGCATGACGTGTATTGGCAGGGCCAGCCACGTGACGGCCGAAGCGGGTTCACACGAAAGCTGGGGGAGAGGTCACGTGACCTCGATTCGTCCCGACTGGCACGCGACCAGGGACGGGCACTTATTCGTCTGTCGCCGTCGGTCCTCGTCAGCTGTCCACCGTCGCCCAACTCGAGAGTTATGAGCGGTCGTTTGGACTCGAAATAGAGCCACATTCGGTTCTTTACTTTTTATGTATATTTTTCGCGTGTTAATTTTTTTTTTTTTACTGTAAGGTTTGTTGGTAGTACACACCTCCCCCCCCACACACACACATACATACACACACACACCAGCGTATCTCGAGTCCTGCCAAGCAACGTCAGGGAAGAGGCCCGCGCAGGTCCGTGTGTACGTGTCGTCTCAGACAAAATTATGTTCGCGTGACGCGCTCCGACGAGGAGACGGCTGGAGACAGGGGACGGCTTGCTTCAAAGAAAGGCCGACCTAAGATTACCTAACGCCGTTTAAGCGTAACCGAACCTGAGCTCTACGGACTTGACGGATGCGCCCTAGGCGCCGGTGACAGACACACACACACACTCCGAGAAAAAGACTTCCGGAGGGGGATCTTTTGAGTGCACCTATTTCGGACCCGGTCGTTCTTTTTTGTCCTGCGTATATTTACACGAGAACGTTAAGACAACAATGAACTCGCCAACGAAAAGTGACGGCAGTCATTAAAGAACTAATCGATGAGGGCTTTTCGATGTCACTGAGAAAAACATCCTTGAGGTGCTCAAAAACTCTTCGCCTATAAAAATTAATAAAAAAGTAGTTTTATTCTCTTTTATTTGCAGAAGTTTTATTAGATATTAGAAAGCCCGGTTCCACTGCCATCCTAAGACCTTGAAAAGCGCAAAACGGCTCGGAAGACTGCAAGTAGACTGATAGCACCGAAGTGAATTTATTTCTCGCGCGGTACACAATTCGCTGCCCAATGGACGATCGCGAAATCGGGCAAATTGAACATCACAACTAGGTTTGTTGAAGAGACTCTGAACTTACATAATATTTCGTAAATGTTGATGGCTAAATGAGCAGTTCCTCTTTCTTTTCTTTTTTTCCCCCGATTTATTTGCTTTTGTTTGCTTGGTATCTGTAATTAACTACTCTTGTTTTTATGTATACAGTTTCAATGCCCCTGCTCTTAAGCCTATGCAGGAGGATGTAGGGGGTCCGAGTGTATTTTTGCAGCTTTTGTTTTTCTACCTCAACCATCAATGTTGATAGAAATAAGAAACCAATTATTAACGCTCCAAAATGGATTGATGTCGTTGCTTTTGCTCTCTCGAGCGACTGCGCAGGCTCGCCATCAAAGGTTATAAATCCGGGAACAGTTTGATAACAATAAAATATGCACTTGAAGCTCCGTGGGATACATGAGTTAAAAAAAAAAACGTTTGGTGCTCCGTGCTTTTCTTTCTAGCTCTTTCTCTCTCTCACACACTTTTTTCTTTTCTTTTGCTGATTGTTTTGGGATTGGTGCGCCCAATTCTCAGCGATCGTACGTGCACGTCCACATGCGACGTGTCTCATTTCAGATTTGAGAACCATCAGCGCCTTTACTAAGGTGTCTTATCAGAACGGACCCAAGTTTCAAGGATGACCCTGACAAAAGTGAACTAGAACGGAGAAATTATTAAAAAAATAGTCAGAGTGCAGGCGAGCTGGTGTAAGTTTAACATGATTGTAAACCTGAGACTGGGGCAGAAAAGAACACAACAGAAGGTAGAAAAAGAGGAGACGTTGCCTCCTCTTTTTCTACCTTCTGTTGTGTTCTCTTTCTGCCCCAGTCTCAGGTTTACAATCATGTAGAACGGAGAATTTGGTAGATTGGTGAATGACTTTGCGATCTCTGGTGGGCTGCTCCACGCAGTCATGTCAAAAAGTGTTGTGTTACGAATTTCCGAGCAACAATCGAACGCGTGGTTACGTTTTACTTCGTGATAATATTGACTGCATTGTCGCACTTCAATGCAGTGTGTTGGTAGTTAAGCGACGCCACGAAAATGCGGAACCAAATCCGTTATGAGATCGCGGCACACCCTACCGTCTTGACCCCAAAAAATATATATATATTACGAGAAAAACCAAAACAAAAAAACACGCTACCATCGCCGAAACGCGGTACTTAATAAACACGCAAAAAAGCCAGGGCTTTAAAGAGAGAGAAAAAATCACTTGAAAATTAAAACACTTTCTTGATTGACCATTCCAACCTCCGGTATACAGAACGCATCAGCGACTATTAGCACAATAAGTGCGCTATGTTTTTTTATCCGATTGAGACGGGATTTGGCTCTTGGAAAGAACAGTGGCCTTGGAACTGGCTGCACACGACACGACGCGTCGTCACCGTTTCAAGTCATGGTGTCACCTGACGTCATCTCACGTTAACCACAATTTGAAACATGACGCTACTACATGCGATAACGCTGTTGACAACCCGGTCACGTGAAACCACGACCTGGCACTGCGCGAAACGTGACTTGTCGTCACCTGACAATAGCGCCACCAATCACGTGAAGACGCAACCCACAGTATAACTAAACTTAGCAAGGCGTAAGCCCGCCAAATTTAGCCAATCACGCCACTCCCGTGCCGCTTTCGTCGGCATAGTACGGGCATGCGGTGGCGACTACGACGGCTACAGAAATCCCAACTTTACTTAAGGTAATGTGCGTTCTGCATTAGAAACGCACTACGACGTGGTATTCCACTCCAAAAACGTCGAAGGTTGCGTAAAATGTCCACCATGCTGTTAAACGTACATGGATTACGTCTGCCGTGATCTCCTGCTTACAGGCCATCCTCCCCTACAGCACAAGACGGCGTGTGATCTCCACAGCCCAGCACACGCGCGCTTGTTGCTTTGGAGAGTTTTGGAAAGCCCTCGCCACGCCGTCTCTAATCGCGTGAGGAAACACGTGCAAACGTAAGCCAGCAAGGTCACCTTCACGCGCACGACGCACATGAATCCACAGTGTATATACTATACTGGAGACCAGCTGGAGTACCGCAATAAGGGAGAGAATAAAAACCCCGTCACGGAACCTGTGAAAATACCAGCAATCATAATATCAGTCGAAACTATACCGCCCCCCCCCCCCCCTCTTGGTCCCCCCTGTAAAAAAAGTTATTTCTCCTCATACCTTTCAGGAATGCTCTATTTCTTCTATCAGCGGAATACCGTTAGCGTTGCATCGTTACGCCTTTGCTTTACTCCGCTTGGCGGGGCATGCACGTAAGAAGTTTTAGTGTGAGCATTCTTTGCGGTGTCGTATACTCCCCCCAACACACACACACACACACACACACACACACACACACACACACACACACACACACACACACACACACACACACCACACACACACACACACACACACACACACACACACACACACACACACACACACACACACACACACACACACACACACACACACACACGCGTAAAACGAGCAGAAAATTAGGAAAATTATCAGGGAGGACGCGTTCTTCAACAAGCACGCATACCGACGACCCGGCGGCTCGCAACGCACGCCGCTGTGCCTCGCTCGTTAAAGATGCACACGGGCGCTCGCCGCGAATTAGCATACATTCCCGTGTTGCTCGCGAGGCGTGAAAAGAGCCCCCAGTACGAAGCGGCAGAAGGGGCAACAACAGCGCGGAAGCAACGGAAGTTGCGGAAGTTAGAGCTCTCCGTTCCTTGCCGCCTTTTAACTCGCGCGATGGAAGACAAGGCTTTCTTTGCGACCGACCACATGCCTCCCTTCTGCCAGCAAACTCTTTGACCCTTTTGCTCTTGAGTGGTTGGTTTCCTCGGGCGGCTGGAAGCGGGCCAGACAACGCGCGTGTGCGCCTGGTTGGTCGAGAAGCTTGTTGTTCGCCCCTTGTCCGCTCTTTTCTCCGCGGCAGAAAAACAAGGGTCAGAGTTCGGTTGTCCTTATATTAGTTTGTTTGTTTTCTTTCTTCTTTTCATTCGTTCGTTTACAACAGTTGTTCGTGCGCTCGTTATTGTGCAGCTCCGGGAGGATCGGTCGGTTTCGTTGATTCGTCGGCAGCTGCTTGTTTGCCGGGATGGGCTGCGCTGTTAGCGCTGTCGTAATCCCGGGGAATTCGGAGTTGTTAATCGGATCAGCGCAAGCTTGTCGCGAAATAACAACAACATGCGGGACAGGCAGCCGCCTCGACGCCGGATAAAAGCTGCAACTTTGGTCGTCTGCGAACGAACGAATCGTTGCGCTCTGTTGAGTCCGCAGTCTGCTTTCGTTTGTTGACGTTTCCAGAACTGTGCCAAAAACAATCTGCCGCGACAAGGAGCTAAATGAACGATATAAACTAATCATTAAAAAAAGACAGTCGATATGTAAGGTTGCCTTGGTTATGCAACACGACACCTCGCTCCGAGCGTGCTCTACTCACTTACCGATCTTCAACTGATATAGAGGCCCAGTTTGATTATTTATGAAAACTCCTCGTAAACCCTCAAGGTCGCTTTTGGTTGGCCTCGGGTTTTAAGAAAAACCTCTTTAAACAACCATATTTACTCTAGAAGAGCCTGTATCGTTCAAAACGTTGTCCCGGAGGTTTCGTTCAGCGGGACAATCGGTCCCTTACAATACCTATGGAAAGAGTTTATGGTCACTCACAACCAAAACATTAAGGTTCCAATTTTTTTTTTCATAATGATGTGATTTTATTGGCTGCTCAGTAGTGATCACATGATTATCGGGGACGGCCATGCTATGTTGTTCTTAACATAGCATAGCCGTCCAGGCTATGTTATGCTATGTAAAATAGCTTAACCAACGAGGCATCGATATAGTTTCCACGCCAGAAAACGTAATCTGCGATGTATTCTAAGCATAAAACGTCCGTTATTACCGCCGCGGAAAAAGCGTGTTTGCGTGAAGCATTATTGGTTGCTACTTCGTTACACTAAATAAAATCCAGTACGTACATTTTTGCGCAAAGCAGGTTGGAGAGCGAGGCTGAAGATATGTTTTGAGTCCTAGGGGTGTACGAAGAGTGGTTAGAATAGCGAAGCGCCATTCCTATAACTTCAAGACTGTATAAAGAACCGGTGTGTCGTGTAATTCCCTTGCGCTGTGAAAGCAGCTACGAACGACGCTGCTCTATGCGATCCGAACCACGATTCGCACATCGGTAGCATAGGCCTAACGAAATAATTTGAGCTGTCATACTGATCACGCGTGACAAAAGAGCATGAAACGTCACCGCTCAGTGCCGCAGCCCAGACTGTTTTTGTTTTAGGCCTAGACACATTCTCAGCAGGGTCCTTCGACGAACTCGCTCCAAATGCAGCTACTGGCTTTCCCGAGTACTTTCAAGGAAAGTAGACGCACCAAATTGCTTTACGTGAAAGAAAAAAAAACACAAAAAAAACCAAGGTGTATTTTGTGTAAAAGTGGATGCGCGAACTCAGGGATTGAGAATGCTGGCTGCCAAACGCCGCGCATGCGTTGCTTGGCATGGTCCTACGGGGCTGTTGTAATTACTTTGACTTGACTTGTTTCCCTGCAGAGTTTGGCGCTTGCTAAGGTATGCCGAGCACCCGAATTAGCCCCAGACACCTTCATGTGTCTTGTCCTTTGCTTCTGGGCTATACAAACAGACTGCCTTAGTATACCCTGGGCGTCACTGCAGCGCCCGAAGCTTTGTCCAAAGCATCAACCCCGGATGAAAGTTTACATACGGTTATGGTAACGTAACACGAAGGTTTTTATGAAAAACGACATAGATAGGTTAACGAGATGGCTTCCAGCTAATTTTATTTTTGCAATTGTTATGAAAACAACACCCGTGTGTTTCTGAATCCCACACAAACAGATTGTATTGCCACCCAACATTTGTCTTCAATCGACACAGCGTGGTAGCTGCAACTTGTAATAGGCATTTCGCCAATTACCCAAGCCATCTCGTTAACCTATCTATGTCATTTTTCATAAAAATAACTGATGTTACGTTACCAGAACCGTATGCTTTCATCCGGGGTTGATGCTTTGGACAAAGCTTCGGGCACTGCAGTGACGCCCAGGGTATACTGGAGCAGTCTGTTTGTATAGCCCAGAAGCAAAGGACAAGACACGAGAAGGTGTCTGGAATATTCGGGTGCTCGGCATACCTTAGCAAGCGCCAAACTCTGCAGGGAAACAAGTCAAGTCAAAGTAATTACAACAGCCCCGTAGGACCATGCAGAGCAACGCATGCGCGGCATTGGCAGCCAGCTCTCAATCTGAGTTACACAAAATACGCGCTGGTTTTTTTATTTTTCACGTAAAGCAATTTGAAAGTACTCGAGGAAAGTCAGTAGCTGCATTTGGAGCGAGTTCGTCGAAGGACCCTGCTGAGAATGTGCAAGGCCTATAACAAAAACGGTGGAACTTTGCAACAATTTGGTGACGTTTCATGCTCTTTTGTCACGCGTAATCAATGACGTAAATGCGGATGGAGCCTATTGTACCGATGTGCGAATAAAACCGGGTCATCGTTCATGAAAAGTACACGACGCACCGTCTTGAGATTATAGGAATGGCACTTCGCTATTCTAACTACTCTTCATGCACCCCTAGGACTCAAAGCATATCTTCAATCCTCTCAACACGCACCAAAATGGATTTTATTTAGTGTAACGAAAACAACAACCAATGAAAATATACTTTTCATTACGTACTGGACATTTATATGCTTAGAATATCGCAGATTTTCCGTTTTCTAACATTAAATCGAATACCTCATTAATTAAACTATTTTACATAGCATAACATAGCATGGGCAATATGCTAAAATTTTTTTTTTCTTTATAACATGGCCGTCCCCATTAATCATGTGATCACTACTGAGCAGTATAATAAAATCACATCATTATAATGTTTTGGTTGTGGTGACCATAGAGCTCTTTCATAAATTATTGTAAAGGAACCGATGTCCCGCAGACCTCAAGCGTTTTGAACGATACAGACAACTCTAAAATTAAATATGGTTAAAAAATTTCTTAAAACCCGAGATAACAAAAAGCGACAATGAGGAACACAGAGAGTTTTCATAAATGGCCAAACCCCTGAGACCTCTATATCAGTTGAAGATCAGCAAATAATTTAGAGCTCGAACTTTTGGAAATGTCATGTTGCACAATAAAACGGCTCATTTGTCTTTTTAATGATTAGTTTATACGCTGTGGCAAACGTTGCCGAGACAGAGCACCTAATATATAACCACCCCCCCGCCCTCTCTCTCTCCCCGTGAGAATAGGGGAAGGCAGATTTGGACGTAGCTAGACGTCGGACGCCTAAATAGTTTACTATCGTTCATTTAGCTCCTTGTCGCGGCAGATTCACGCAGTTCAGAACGTCAACAAGCGAAAGCAGACGCGAGCGCAACGATTCGTTCGTTCGCGAACGACAAAGTTGCAGCGCATCCGGCGTCGAGACTGCTTATCCATTCCACATGTGATTTGTTATTTCGCGACAAGCGATCTGCAACAACTCCGAATTCCCCGGGATTACACAGCGCTAGCGCAGCCCTCCCGTAGCAGCTGCCGACGGAAATCAGCGAAACCGGCAATCTCCCGGGCTACCTGGCGCTGTACTCACGGAACAACTGTTGCCAAACAGACAGATGAAAAAGAGAAGAGAACAAACAAACAATTAAACCGAATACGACCTTGTTTTCTGCCGCGGAAAACGGACAAAGGGCAGACAACTAAGCTTCTCGGCCAACCAGGCGCGCGTTATCTGGCCGCCAACCGCGAAACCATGGCAAAGTCAAAGTTTGCTGGCAGAAGAGGAAGACGCCAGTGTCGACGAAAGCCTTATCGCTCATCGCGCGAGTTAAGGCGGCAAAGACGGAAACTCACGGCTCCGTTGCTTCCGCATGTTGCCTTCTGCCGCTCGCAATACGCCTCGCGAGCAGCCGCAGATATCAATGCTAATTCGCGGCGGCGAAACCCGTGTGCATTAACAACAGGCGGGCGCAACGGCGTGCGTGTACCGGATGCGTCGCAGTAATTTTCTCTGTCGTTTTACGGTATGGCTGTATGTGAGAAATATTATTATTATTATTATTATTATTATTATTAATAAACAATGTGTGTGTGTGTGTGTGTGTGTGTGTGTGTGTGTGTGTGTGTGTGTGTGTGTGTGGTGTGGTGATATGTGTTGGGGAGTATACGACGCCGCGAAAATTTCTTTCACTAGAAACGCGCGTCGCCGCGCAGGAGCAAAGCAAGTAACGGCGCGTAACATTATTCCTTTGACGAAGATAAATATGGGCTATGAGCGCGGGGGGGGGGGGGGGGGGACTGATATTATGATTCTGGTAATTTCACGAGGTTCCATGACGGGGTTTTAGTTCTCTCCGTACCCTTGTCCAGCGCAGTCTCCAGTATAGTATACACTGTGGATTGATGTGCGTCGTGCGCGTGAAATGCTGGCTTGTTGCGTGTTTCAGCGCGATGCGGCGAGGGCTTCCAAAACTCTCAAAGCAACAAGCGCGCGTGTGCTGGGCTGTGGAAGTCCGCACGCCGTCCTTTGGGAGGATGAGCTAATGAGCAGGAGATCACGGCAGACGTAATCCATGTACGTTTAACAGCGCATGAATGAGACGCATTCGGCGTTTTTTGGGTGGATGCGTTGTGTAGAACGCATTACAGCAAGTAAAGTTGGGATCTCCTGTAGCCGTCATGTCGCCACCTGCATGCCATACTGCCGACGAAACTGGCGTGACAGCGGGCTACACTGCTAAGATTTAGATACATACTGTGGTATCTTCACGTGTTAATAGCGCTATTGACAATCACGATTTCATACGAATTATGATCATGATTTCGACCAGATTAACAACGTTATCATAATAATAGCATCATGTTTCAAATTGTACGAGATGACGTCAAGAATGACACCATGACTGAAACGAGCGACATTTTTGAAATCGTAGTCGTGGTGCAGCCATTTTCTTTCAGAGCTTATTCCCGTCTCAATCAGATAAAAACATAAACGCACTTATTAAATATATGTCGCTGTGCATTCACATGGAGATTTGGAATGGTCAATCAGAAAGTGTTTTAATTTTCAAATTGATTTTTCTCTCTCTTTAAAGCCTGCCGCGTTTCGGCGATGAGCATTGTTTTTGTTTTAGTTTTTCTCGTAATATATATATAATTTTTTTTGGGGTCAAAACATTTTGGTAGGGTGAGTGCCGTCTCATAACGAGATTTAGTTCCGTTTTCATGTCAGCAACTACCAACACACTGCATTGAAGTGCGACAATGCAGTCAATGTAAATCACTTGAAGTAAAATTTGTATTATTTGCTCGGAAATTCATGACACAACGCTTTGACATGACTACGCAGGCTGCTCCACCAGAAGATCTAAAGTCATTCACCAACTCAGAATTCTCCCGTTTTATGATTATTAAACCTGAGACTGGGGCAGAAGAGAACACAACAGAAGGTAGAAAAAGAGGAGGGGCAACGGTTGCCTCCCTCTTTTTCTACCTTCTGTTGTGTTCTCTTTCTGCCCCAGTCTCAGGTTTACAACGCAGCCATCTGTGCAATAATTTCTCCGTTCTAGTTCACGTCAGTCATCACTTGAAAAAATGGGTCCGTTCCTGATAAGACACCTTAGTAAGGCGCTGATGGTCTCAAATCTGTATGTGGATCGCTGAAGTAGGCACACTATCCCAAAACAATCAACAAAAGAAAAGTATTATTATTAAGAAGAAGAGCTAGAAAAGCACGGAGCAACTCATGTATCCACAGATTGTTATCAAACTGTTCCAGATTTTATAACCTTTGATGGCGAGCCTGTCAGGCAAAGCAACGACACATCAATGGAGGCGTTAATAGTAGTTTCTTATTTCTATCAACATTGATAAGGTAAGGCAAAATACACTCGACCCCACATCCTCCTGCATAAACTTAAGAGCAAGGGCGTGAAACCATACTACATAAAACAAATTAGTTAATTACAGGTAAACAAACAAAAACAAATAAATCGGGAAAAAAAGAAGAAGAGGAATATTTAGCCATGTATTACAAATATTATGTAGTTCAAAGTCTCTTCAACAAACCTAGTTTGTGATGTTCAATTTGCCGATTTCCTCGATCATCCGATAGGCAGCAATATGCCGCGAAAATAAAACCGGTATCGGTGCAGTCTTCCAGGCCGTTTTGCACTTTCGTCTTAGGATGGCAGTGGAAATTTAGACTTTCTAATATCTAATAAAACTTCTGCAAATAAAAGAGGAATAAAACTGCTTTTTTTATTGAACATAGGCGAAAATTTTGAGCACCTCAAGTGTTTTTTTCGGTGACATCGAAAAGCCCTCATCGGTTGTTCTACTGACTGCCGTCACTTTTCGTTGGCGGAGTTCATTGTTGTCTTAACGATTCTCGTGTAAATATACGCAGGACAAAAGACGACCGACTGGTCCGAAATAGGTGCACTACCAGATCCCTCCGGAAGTCTTTCACTTCGGAGTGTGTGTGTCTGTCACCGGCGCCTAGGGCAGCATCCGTCGAGTCCGCAGAGCCTCAGGTTCGGTTACGCTTAGAGCGGCGTTAGGTAATCTTAAGGTCAGCCTTTTCTTTGAGCTAGCCGTCCCCTGTCTCCAGCCGTTTCCTCGATCGGAGCGTCGCGCGGCAACATAATTTTGTCTGAGGCGTACATGCGGCGCACACCGACCTGCGCGGGCCTCTCCCTGACGCTGACTTGGTGTACTCGAGATACGCTGAGTGATGTGTGCGTATGTATGCAGGGGGGGGGGAGGTGTGTAGACCAACAAACCTATACAGTAAGAAAAAATTAACGCGCGAAAATATACATAAAAAGTAAAGAACCGAATGCGGTTATCTATCTCGAGTCCAAACGACCGCTCATAATCCCCGAGTTGGGCGACGGTGGGCAGCCGACGAGGACCGACGGCAGACGGATTTATCAGTGCCCGTCCCTGTCGCGATGCCGAGTCGGGACGAATCGAGGTCACGTGACCTCTCCCCCAGCTTTCGCGTGAACCCGTTTCGGCCGATCACGTGGCTGGCCCTGCCAGCACACGTCATGCGAGGTCGTGCATGATACGTACGAGAGCAAGAGACACGTCGTCTCGGCGGGGAGCGCTGCTTGCATTCAGGCTGGCGTGGCGAAATGTCCTTGCTTATTCGCGCTCTTTTTCGCCGCTGACTTAACCGCGAAGTCGGGAAATCATGTTGTCGTCAGCGTCCTGCTTGCTGGCTTGCGGCGCGCGCTACTGGCACTCGTCGAACTGCGCTGCGTCTCACGTCTCTCGAGTTGTCGTATTTTCTTGCTTTCTTTCTCTTTCTCTATCTTTTTTGGCGGATCAGACGAGCGACTGTTTCAACGACCCTTAGATTCTCGTTTTACGACTTCAACAAAACGCGGTGGCTTCGCGGCGGAATGAATTATAGTAGTGTCACTGTACGGTCAGGCGTGTCGGGTCGTAATGCCGCTGGTAGGGTTACCTTGAATATGTAGCGCTCGTCTCGAAGGGAATGGGGGTCGTTACTTCGCGTTCTTTAAGACAGTCCAATCTTTTTTGTTTATTTTTTTTTCGGGACATTGCCACTTGGTTGGAAATTGGAAGCAAGAGAGCCGAGATTGTGCGCTCGTGGTTGTCAACAATATTTTAGGCTTCGAGGAAGAACGGAGAGATAGATCGGACCTACTGGCTGCTTCTGGGTCGGCGTTGTGCCAAGTCTCGCCTCACCAGTATGGACACCTCCGTTCCCTCAATAGGCGTCGTCTATAATGTGAGTGGTTCATAACAACGAGAAAAAAAACACGTAGCTCGCCGAGTTTGGCCCCTTAAAACTTCGTCCATGTCGGCGGGTATCCATATAATAGAGTTTCAGTAGTTCGGTCGGATGGACTCCGATAACGATATCCGACAACTCACGCCGGCTTGCACATGCATCGCATCGTTATCGGGCATCGTAACCGGGGATATCTGAGGTGCGAGAACGATCTGCTAAAAGTATCTATTAACAGGGTCCGTATTAGCGAAACATCACGGCGCAACACGGTTAGATATTATCAGCAATAATGCTCTGGCACCTACATTACGTGTGTGATGTACTGATTACCTATCGCGAAGCTGGATATCGTCGCGAAATCGTCGAAGGGCCTGCAGAGAGTACGTGACCTTTTCCGTTGTTGTCCATGGACTAGTAAGCTTCGTGACAGAGGGGTCTCCGGGGTTCAATATTTACAACATGTGAAGTCATTAAGATTGATGTCTGCACGTACACACACACATAAAAATAAAGGATTCGGAAACCTTGTTCTATTAATAATTATAGTCACGGTTGGTGAAGTGAAGGGGAAATAGCTGTAGTTAGGGCAACCTGCTTACGCGTTGCCACAGTAAGCTGTCTTCAGACATTTATACGTGTGTGTCAGATGTTTCGGTCGTCAGTCCGTTAATTCTCGCTCCCGACCTTGACAGGCGGTGAGTGAGTGTGAGTGAGAAAGCGTTTATTTATCAATAAAATTATAGAGGGCGGTTGTACATGCGAGGGCTACTTTTGGGGAGGAGCGTAGCACGGATCGGCTGCCGGTGCCTATCGAAGCAAGACGCGACGTCAAACTCCCGCTTCTCTCGTTCGCGTCTTTTCCGCTGGGTGGCGCGCTCCTCAGAGAGTTTCGTAGAGCGCCTAGATTGAAGAGGGGGTCCATCTCAAACTTACACAGTGCGTTTGCAATTAAATGGAAGACGCCTGGCTGCTGAGATTGGTTGCCAGTGCGCATGCGCTGCGTTGTCGCGTGGCGAGAGGGAAGCAGGCGGAAAGATGGGGGACGCTTGCAGGGGATCGCGCGCTTTACCATCTCCTCTCAGCTCGTGTTGCGAACGCCGCCCATAAGCCACGGCCCCATCGAGCGGTTGGAAACTCTGTCCAATGTAGGCTCTATGCAGTTCTGCAGTGACCCTATAGATTTCCAAAGTGTTGGCTCGGCGTTTTAGGGGCCCCCGCTTGCAATGACGAGCTGAAAGCGTCGATCTATATATATACAATCGTCTCTAAGCTGATTCAGCTCTCCCCCTCGCTTTTCTCCTCGCCACACGCCAGCTCAGGCATGCGCACGAGGAATGGAATTTTGCGAGAGGTGTTCGCCATGAAATTGAACTTCTTCCGTGGCTTCAGTTGCTCCGATCGTTAAATCTAGGCTCTCTGGAGCTCCGAATAGCTTCAGGTGACTCTTCCCATGAGCTTCAGTGTTGACCTGGAACGCGCGCCATCTACAAGCATGCGCCTTGTGCCAGGTAAAGCCGAGGCAATCTGGTGTGTCGATAAAGAGAAGACGGTTTTAGCCCGAAGTTGAACTGTATCGCTAATTAGCTGACCAAAGAACGGTCAAGCGACTTCTGATCGAAAAAAAGACGGAAGTAATATTTAATTTTCGCAGGCTTTAAAGAAGCTCATCCTTTGACGCTCTCTGCTCGCCCCCAGTTGTTCGTCACGTTTGTAGCTGAAGACAAATTGAAGGGGAAATCTAGCTGAAAGGTGTTTCGAATTGTACGGACTATACGGGCGGCGGTAGCCTCATCCGAAGGGTCGTGAGGTAAACATACGGTTGCCGATTCAAAAGTTTAGCCTTCTAATAGCAGCCTTCGATGCCTAATGATCGACGCTCGTTCCGGGTGGAAGAAACCGTCTTCTAAACAACGCTTGTATAGTGTCTCCGAGCCTGAGTTGTATCAAGCATAACGAAGGAATGCAGACGTGCAATGTTTCTTTATACAGACTCCCGAGACACTTTTTTACCTATGCATGTCACCCCGCGGCGTATTTGAAAGCTTGCTTAATAGGCAAAATTATTTGTGATCAACTACCTAGTGCTGGTGTATCACTCTCTCCTCACTGACAGAATAAGAAAGGCGAGGGAACGGCTATTATGTTGAAGGCTTTTGCTTCGCAATTGGTTCTTTGGCGTTCTTATCGGACCGCAGTCTAATTAGCTGCGACGCGATAAGATACTCTGCTTTCACTACGCCAGATGTTTCTTAGATGTCTGACTGTACTTGTGAGACTTGCTTCCGATAGCAGTTACTTCTGTGTTTTAACTAACGTAATCAACACTTTTTTTTATTTGCAAGCTGTGCTATAGGGCATGCGCCGATTACCAAATGTTGAATTATTTTCTTTCACTACTGCTTAGATGGTTGAAGACTGCTACCATCGATACAATTAGTGCCGGAAATAATGGACACTGCGTTGCATGAACTTGAGCAGGAGAGGTCCGCTGCTATGGACGCTAATTTTCCCGAATAAAGTTCTATAGAGCTGCTAACACAACCGACACTGGCTAATTGCGTCGATCAGCGTACTTGTTTCAAGTATATTTCTTAAAGCCCTCTGCCACCAAAAGTAAGCGCACATTTGAATTTAGGTGTTTCGCTAGCCGGGCGCACGCAGACACTACGCATCGTCGCGTATTTTTATTTTTTATTTTTTGTTGTATTTTTTTACTTAACGTAACGCTGCGGCTATTAACGACTACAGTCAAAGAACGGCATACGCTCTAAAAAGCCAGTGCGAATACTTTCCGACTCAACTTCGGAGACAATCACCGCAACTCACGGAGGCGGCTCAGCGAACGACGATACCGAAATATATGTTTAGACCAAAAAGCGCAGTCTGGTTGTGACATTACGCAATCGCAGGCGTGATGTTTGCATTGCTTAATATCACAACTCAGAATGTGTTTTTTGGTCGCAAACTATGGTTCGGCGTCGCCGCTCGCTGAGCTGCCTGCCGTGATTGCGCGTGAGATTAGACGTCGGCAGAGGCATTCTCCTAGAGTGGTATGCCTTGAAAGGACGTGTCTGTGTAAAAGCAGACACGGCCGCTTCGATTATATTCGCACCAGAAATGAACACCACTAACAAGTAATCTGTCGTCATTCTCAATGAAACGCCGAGCGGGACGTTTCACGAGAGTAGCCGTCATGATTAATTCCACGATGCAGACTTCAATATTCAGGAAAGGACGTCATTCGTCGAGTGTCATTCGTAGCTTGCAGTGATTGGCTCTCCAGATGCTCTGCGGAACAGTTCACTGGAATGGCCAATGAGACTTTTCCGGGGTTGTCAATACGCATCCGCAGTAGTAGCGAGACGTCGTCCGCCATTTTCGCTTGCCATTTTTTGTGGCTGTTGGTGCTGTAGGCGCTTCTGTGGATCCGGGTTTGACCAATGGTTTCATTTGCAACATACCGGGATATTTTTCCGCTTTTGCTTGCAACGGGAGTACAAACCGTAGTGGCTGGTTAAAGGTTCTAAGGTGGCCATTGAGAACACTTCGTTTGCCGATGGGTGCCCTGAGTTAATAAGGAAATCAAAGCCCCTTGATGTGTTTGTGCTTGTCTTACAAGTAGCGTCAAATGCGTCAGTCCACCAGGCAGGTGCCTCGTGTACGGCCCTTCGAAGCAAAACTGGCGGCGCAGCACTGAAATGAACGGCCCTTGTAAGCGAATGGCGGCGCAGCATTCGCTTGTGTCAAGTGTCTCGCGCGTTTGCACGACAATGGCACATGCAGCGAAAGCTCGCGCTGCAGAACCGCAGGGCATCTTGGGTTCAATCCCCACTCGGCCTGTCCGTTTCGACTTGGGTGAGCACAGTACCGGCGTGCGGTCGTGCATCACTATATACTGCGTGGTGCACTTAGAGCCTGTAGCAGTTGTACTGCATAGGCTAAATTTATTTTCTACAGCTGAGACATCAGACGCTCCGTTAAGGCTAACTTCCATCTGTATAAACATATATGTCAGAGAATTATTATTGTTACACATCGGAGTGTGGCTTCTATACGTGCTACCGACTGTGAGTAACCAGGCTTATATCCAACAGCAAATAACTCGTCATTCGCGGCACGCTGACACGAGCACTGTGTTTGCATTGATCGCGTGTCTACAAACACTCCCATGGGTCGGGTTTAAGGAGTGCGGGGCACGGCGAGAAGTGCCGGACGTTTGGCAAAACGCCACAGCTGCGTGCGAAGTAGCGCGAGAGCCTTGCCCCGGACAGCTTAAAGCTTCTTTGGCGGACTCGCAATTCTTGCCAAGGTTTGTAGGGTCGTTCACAGACGTCACTTTCTAAACGGAAACGGAGTTTAAAGTCGTCTTCTTTTTTTCTCTTTCTCTCTCGCTCTTTGCTGTGTTGACACGGGGTTTTCGTCAGTCAAAACAAACAGACCGCCCTTGCACTCCCGCAAACATTGCTTATTTCTCATCATAAACACGAGGCGAAAGCGTAAGGCTTCGTGCACTTCGCATGTGGGCTGTCAGGAATATCTGCGTGCGCGTACTCGTGTTGCCCCGCCTAACATATCAGCTGGCTCCTCTCTCCAGAAACTCTACTAAATGCGCAGCACTTATAGCTGTCTGCGACGTTATGGTGTCACCTGACGTTGGTTCACTGACTTCATGGGGCAACGTGACGCCATGGTGTGACGTGACATCACGATGCCATGACGTCACCTTGTGTCAGGTCACGCCGCGTGACACCGTGACGCCATAGTGTCTGGTGGAACAATAGAGCGACATTGCGCTCTACTGTTCGCGCTAAGCTAAGCTGGTTAACGAGAAACTTGGCGTTTCTCGCATCTCACAACGGGCGCGTCCGCTAGCACGCGGCAACGCCAAGACGGACGCCTTTGCGGCCTCTCTCGTGAAGCCTCGGCCTACGTTGTTTGCCGCTTGTGGCGAGATTGGGATCCAATGACCATGACGTCGTGCGCAGGCCTTGTCCTCTAGGTGGTATTGCCGGTACACGTAAGCAGATGTTTGTCGCGCCAGCTTGTTTATGAACGAGCTGGCGCTCTTGATTGGGTCACGGAGGCCGCAGCCTCTACAGTTCGCCAAGTTATCGTGAAACGGAGTATAGGCAGGTGCAGAGCCATAGCTCTGCACCAGCCTTTTGACTGTGGGGAGGTGGAGCGAAAGTGGCATACTGTGCAGAGCTATGCGGCTATGGCTTCCGGCTGGTAAAGCGAAAAGGCGAATAACACTAAAAAAAAAGAAAAAGAAGAAGCACGCGTGTGCGTCTAAGTTGTACGTGCCTTCGGGACAAAAACAAAACAAAAAAAAACGACAACAACACAGAACAAAGCGTAGACTTCAAATTTTTCGAACATTGACTGAACTAATTGTTTTTGACGATGTTGAGCAACTTTCTATTTCAAACTAGCTAGCCGTTTATTTTCACTAACTTAAATCTTAATTATTCGAAACTAGTGAAGGATCTATGACATAAATGTAAGGGCGCAAACGAGCTGGTGTGCAATAAACATGACTCGAAAACCCGGAGACTGCAGGTAACGACACACACACTCGAAAGTCTAAAGACTTGAGTCTTTTGAGTGTGTGTGTCGTTACCTGAAGTCTCAGGGTTTCGAATCATGTTTGGTGAAGGATCTAATCAATTTGAACAGAATATACTCAAATAAATATACCCTGTTAGAGTGACTAACATGGTATCAATCTCATTTCTGTGGCACACGTAGTTCGTGCGCGAAAACTTTAGCCGGCGTGTCCTGCAACGCCCGGTAGTTTCTTCGGCCAGTAGTTTCAGTCAGGTAAATTTCTCGTTGCGTGAGCATTCGCTCGCAAAGCACATAAACCGTGGAATACATGAAGAATCTATGAAAATTAATGAAGTGTTCGTCTAGACCTGAACGGTACCTGTTACAACTAATCAAGTTAGTTGTAATCGATTACGTTTGGGAGTAATTATGCAACCCTTCCGTTACATTCATTAGAAAGTAAGCGCACCAGTCATTTGATTACTTTTGGAAGTACTAAAATTACTTGTAGCCGTTACTTTTCTTCCCTCCACTCCTAATGACGTCCTTTGTCTGCAAAGGTTTCGTTTCAAGGAATCATCGAACCAAATCTCCGATGGGAGGACGGTTTACCAAAATTGGCGAATTAAGAATTGATAAGTAGTTTATAATTTGGGTGATTCCAATCCAGTAATGAACAATGCGAAACTCCCGCCGTTTTGAAACCGATCGAAAAATCTCTCGTTTTGAGAAATTTGATGAAATCGGAAAAGTACCAGTGTCTTTTTGAAGTAACGGCCAATTACTTTTCGTCTCAAGTAATCGAGTGATCTAATGTAATACATTTTTTAAACGAGAGCAATTTTAATTTGTATCGTTTACTTTTTTCGAGTAACGTGTAAAATACTGTATTTCGTTCTTTTGGCGTTCTGTTCGGCTAATAACACCACCTCTTACCGACTGCAGAGGCGCATCCTCATATTGTTCGCCGTCTGGCTCTCTCTCTCTCTCTCTCTCCACTCTAACTCCGGCGTTCAGCAGAAAAGTGCTGACGTTTTCTGTTTCCTGTCGTTCTCAGTCACGTAGTCCACGTATCTGGTATGCGGGACGAAAAAATCAAACATTTCAACCTGGAATATGCGAGAGGATACAAGTGAGGCAAGACAAGGGTGTGTGACAATCACGCATTTTCCCTAAACAACTTCTAGCGTCGTGGAGATATCAATACTATGTTTTACCGCATACCAGAAGTGACGGCATTCAATATGGCTGCGCGCTTGTGGAAAAGGTGTATAGGGGGCAGCTCCACCAAGAAACATGGCGGGTGGGAACAGGTCGCGTCGGCTCGGCCGGGCCGCCTGAACGGGTGGCGCATTCAATTTAACGGATTTTCTTGTGTTTAATGTGCATTTTATAGGTATTTGGACTGCGACGGTTAAGTGTAGCGGTGCGCATAAAGTTGCAGAGCATAGTTTTTTGTTTTCCGGTGTTTTATGTTCTTTTCATGTCAAACTTTGTTTCGAAGATTTCGTTCAAAACCGAAACTATGGGCTCCGGAGAAACGGCTATATAGACTCTAGTCAGTTTTGATCAGCTTAGGAAAAGCGGCGATGGCTACAGAATTGTTCCACCGAGTGTAATTTTCAGCTGACTCGCATGCCTCGACCATGCGACTTATCTGTCCGCGAAATCGAGCTTTAGTGCGTGTCCGCGTCTAAGAAACAGCTCCAGCTCGTCTGCTGGGTCAACAACACAGGCTGCAGGCAAATTACGAAAATTAAGCAAGCGCTTCTTGAGCCAAGGAGCATGTTAACCCGCTGGCGCCCCACTAAGGAGCTCATACTCGTATTTCAATTTAGGTTTTAGTAGCACTCGAGAGTTCATGTTGACGAATATGCGGGTTATGTATTATATTACGTACTATGTCCCATTAAAGCGATATTAGTATATTCTTCGGTTTGAAATATGAGCTTAGTTGACTATCTCTTAGGTGAACTGCTAAATAAAAGTATATTTGACAGAACAGAGAGATTCTGCTCAAACAGCCAAATGGTTCTTGCTGGCAGCACGGAGACGAATGCAGACAAACTGGAGAGAGTCTTCATCGGAGATTCACGCAGACCCCCTCTGCATTGAACTTAATATCGAATTCTGAACGGAGAGAATCGAGTATATTTTGTGGCCGGACAACCTGAGAAATGTAGACGTACATTACTGCTGACTTCCACGGGTGTATTATATAAATATTGGAGGCGCGATAGATCATAATGTCGTGACAGCTTCTAACTTTGCAAGACGCGTCCCCCATCTTTTGAAAGCAGCCAATTTCCCTCGTTAATCGTATGCAGCTAGCAGGTTTTCCAGAATCAAGTAATTGCGAAATCAGCCCAACTCCTTCGGTGTGCTCCAGAGGCTTTTTCGGCGAAAAGTAGCCAAGATGAATAGCCAACGCACCGACCGGCGTGGGTGGCTCAATCTTCAAGCTAATCGAATACAACCAAACTCTAGAAAAGCTCCTATCGAACCTTCCCATTCACTTGACTGCAACATTGGTGTTCCCTCCAGTGAAACACCTCGTCTGTCGCCCTCAGTCCCCTCTTCTACATCTCTATGAAGAAACCACTTATCAGCTACCAAGTAGTCGTCACTTTGAATGTGATTCGAGACAGACAAGAAATCAAGACTTTTTCCGTGATTCCTCTCCATCCAAGAGATCGAAAGCACGCGACCGTGTGTTGTGGAGTAAATAGGCTTTCAAACACGTGATGGAAGGAAACAATCTACTGAGGCTTTACCACACTAATAAACACTCAGGCAGACTTAAGAAATATTCTAACCTCTGTCAAATTACATTGTTCGTCACCGCGCCGACAACACGTGTCCTTGAACGCCGCCAGAGACGCGGAGAGGCGCAAAGCGCAAAGCTGGTTCCCGGTTTTCCCGCTTGGTGCCGTCCGTTTTGCTGATGTCGCGAATATGGGTGTGCGTGTTTTTTTTTCTTGTTTTTATAGAGTGCATAGTTTAAACACGCTGTGTATACGGGTTCTCGCAATGATGTCCCCCCTCCTTGTACTCTTTACAGATTACGCCGATCTCGAGGAGGGTCTGGCGCTTCGGAAACTGGAGCTTGACGACGAGGACCGAAATTCTAAAGGTGAGCCTTTTGGTTGCCTTTCAAAGACTTGGAGCTGTTTACTTTGCATGAAAAACAAAAAATCGAGGTTGTATATTTGCGCAATTTTTGCATCAATCAGCACCCGTTGGGCATGAAGATATTACCTTCTTCGATCGCTCGCGGCCAGTTTTTTCTACCTTCGTTAAAAAGAATTAAGCTTCTCTTTTTTTTTTTTTGCTATATAAGATGGAGCGGAATCATTCTAGTCATCGACGGCTAAAGAAATGCGAGACTTGGCTTGTTAATATATTCTCGTTTCTGCCATCGTGATTGGTTCTTTGGCGTTGTTATCCGCTAACGCCGCAACCCTATTGGCTGTGAAGCGATAATGAGATGTTTGGGACTCGCGACGCGTTTCTTAAGTTGTCGGTGAGTCACGACTCTTGCATGATGAACCTAAACATGAGCCACTTACAATGACTCAATTATTCTACAACGCAGTTCTGTAAAGCTTTAGGAAGCATGGTGTATGAGGCGCAAAAAAAGCAACGGACACAAGGAAAGCACACACACACACACACACACACACACGCACACGCACACGCACGCACACACACGCACGCACACACACACACACACACACACACACACACACACACACACCACGCACACACACACGACACACACACACACACGCACCACACACACACACACGCACGCACGCGCGCACGCACGCACGCAGGCGCAGGCACCTTACACCGAGCTTGCCATTAAGGTGTCTTCTTCTTTGTGTCCGTTTTTCTTTTCGGCTTACACCGCGCTTCCTAACAATCACCAACTAGCCAAATTACAAGTTCTTTGACTGTAAAGCTTTCTTTAGTGTGCCTCAATTTGAACTCTTGTGCACAAGTTCTTAAGTACGGCATTTTTTTAATTTTAGGTGTTTTTTTCAGTTTAGCAAGAACTTAGGAAAGAGTAGAGCCGGTAAAAGAGGCGCGCATTGTGTTTAAGTAGCAAAATTTTGTTATGGAAATTTCTGCGACAAGCGAGCGTAAAGGGAACGCTAAATGCGGTACAAACTAAAGGGTAAACTTCCCAACGGCGCGGAACCAGCTCGAGCCCGAGGAAACGCGGGAAGGCATTTAGACGGAGCGGTCTCAAGACCTTTGAGTCTCGGCGCTCACATCAGAAAGAAAGACAAATGGGTTCGTTCCGGACGGCTTGCGTTAACCAGCTACTCCGTGTACTTAAAAAAGGGAACAGGGGAAGAAAAAGAAGGAAGGGAGAACGGGAAAACAGACAAACGCAACAAGTTAGCGTGAAGCTCAACGTCTGGTCTTTAAAGATTAAAGATTAGCTGGACTTCCCTAAAGGTACGTAACAAACGTTTGACGGCAATGGTCAGTATTTCCGGGACTATCTCAGGAGTTAGGATTTTCTGGAGAGGCAACGGAAGAGATTTAGTAAGAAGAATTTATTCGAGCTCTCTCTTTTCTTTGTGTGGACGATCTATTGCTGCGTTTTGGTAATGGCTCCAAGAAAGTGTCAATTCACGGAAGGCCGTGGCAAACGAGCACGCATAGAAAACATCACGTCTCAAAACGACCGGTACAGAAAGGACCAGTATAGTGACGACCGATACACCAACGACTGGTACAGCAACACGACTGTTGTACAGTGACGACCTGTGCAGTAAAAAGTAGTGCAGTAACGGCCGGTACAGTAACGACCTACACAGTAACGACTGGTACAGCAACGACAGTGTATAGTAACGACTGGTACGATAGCGAGCAGTACGACCGCCACAGTGAGGACCAGTGCAGTAACGACCGCTACAGTAACTGCTTATACAGCAACGACCGTGTACAATAACCACCGGTGCAGTATAACGACTGCTGCAGTAACCACCGGTGCAGTGATGACCGGTACAGTAACGGCCGATAGGGTAACGACTGGTACAATAAGAGCGGATACAGTAACGACTGGTGCAGAAACGGATGACGCGGTGACGACCACTACTGCACGACCGGTATAGTAACGCCGGTAAAATAGTAAGTGGTGCAGTAAAGACAGCTACAGTAATGGCCGATGCAATACCGACGGGTATAGTAACAACTGTTAGGGTAACGACCGGTTCCGTAAGGACTGCAAACCGAAATCTCTACGCCGAATTGTCTGGTCCCGTCAGTAGGCAGACGACACGCCAGCAAGGTATGTTAGCTGTTTATCTGAAGTTGGAAACCAGACTTTACCCGTCTAACTCACTGGTGAGAGCATTCCATCCAACGACAATCTTGGAAAGCATTGCTTGTCCGCCTTCATACTAAAAGAAAAAAAAAATTGCGAGAATCTAGATTTAAACGCCTGAAATATTTTGCCCGAAAAAGATGATTCGTGGCCGCTCTGCAAAAAACCACGTTGCTTTTTTTTTTTAAGATGGAAAGTACAGTTACTATTAAATAAGAAAATTGTGGTTCCAACCCGGTTGCTTTGTGCGCTCTTGGAAGAATCCCGCGATATCTCCTCCAATACGCCATGATGAATGGCCGTCATTGTTCCAGTGACAGGAATTTAATGAGGTTTCGCTGCACGCACATCCTACGGCGCTGTTCCCCTTTTTAAGTGCGTGCATTTATATAAATGAGGTTCCGGACTGCGGTTCCAGAGGTGAATTTATGATCGACTCGGGCAAACAATACGTTTTTTTTTTTAAATATAATTTCAGGGAATACTTTTTTTGGAACCGCCTTATATCATGGTGCAAACACTTCGCGGTTATCCTAATATAATGTTCAGAACCCGAAGTATATCATGCCGACTAAGAGTAATTGATGCGGTAATATTGGATTGAACATGGATTTTTCGAGCTGCTTACAAACCGTCGGTCGGCATTGCTTTTTTTGTTTAATATTCTTTAACACAATGCCGCGTGCATGATCGAGAAGCTACGCTTCTCCGTTCTTCTAGAAGGTTTGCGTATACTCTTACTCCGAGCGTAAACGATAAGGAAGCCAGAGTGACCTTGCCTAGTCAGTCCACCCTAGCTCTTTCCCGAACGTTCTAGGTAGAGTGTTCGAGGAGACGAGCATGGTAGACGAAGAGCCAAGCACTGTATTGCCGATTCATTCACTGATTCTCTCTCGCGATAGCCAGCTGTTACGCCGACGCACCGTCGCCTGCTGCTGCCGCCGCCGACGCGTGCTGCTGCTTTCTCGACATCTGTTCTTCATTTTCGTTTCTGGCAGAAGTGCGCCGCCATTAAATCTTTAGTTCTTGGTGTTTTCGCCTGCCTCACCGTCTGGCATTCGCGACATTTCTGGTGGAGGTGCGGGGTACCGCAGCACAAGCCCAGCCCCCGGCTCAAGAAGACCGTACGTGCAGACAACTGAGACCCAAGGATGTCGCCGCACCAAAGTGTAAACCCCGGAATTCGGACTTCTACCGGACCCCCAGAGGAAGAAGTCGACGAAACCAACTATGACCTCCCGGGGCCTGCAAACTGGGACTCCCGCCGCTGCCTCCCCGTCGTTTACCTGCCCGTCGCCCCTCGTACGCCGACGCCCTTCCACGGCGAGATCCACGACGACGTCGAGGACTGGAGCTAACACTACGAGCGCGTGGCACGCCACATGGGATGGACTGCCGAGCCTCTACTTTCGCTTGCAGAACCTCTACTTTTTGCTGGAGGGTACTGCAAGACATGCTGGTTCGAGAACCACGAGGCTTCGCTCACGTCGGGGGACATCTGCGTGGCCGTGTTGAAGCGGACATTTATAAACTAACTCCGACGGCAGCGGGCGGAGGATCTGCTTCAAACACGAATTCAGGCCCCCAACGACAGCGTGACCAGCCTCGTTGAAGATGTGCTGCGCCTAAGTGCACACGCCGGCCCGCTAGCCACCGACGAGAAAAAGTTTCGCTTTTTCATGAAAGGCATGAAATGCGAAGTCTTTGGCGGACTTATTCGCCACCCCCGACGACCCTTGAAGAATTTGTGACCGAGGCAACCAACATCGCGCGAGCGCTGTCGGCCAGAGCTGGTCATTATCGAAGATCGCCGGTGTATCGACTGTTACCCTCAAAATCTCACTTTGATGTCCACGGTGTCGGTATCGAAAACCTGCTCGAGATTATACGGGACGTCGTCCGAGAGGAGCTCCGAAAGCTGCTCCCCGCTGCAGAGTGCTTGGCGTCGCTGTCAGTCGCCGAAATCGTACGCGACGAGGTACAACGGGGCTTGCAGCCTGAAACTTCCGTCGACGTGCCAGCGCCCGAGGAACCGACGCTCTCCTACACAGCAATGGTCCGCCGATCACCGCCACCTGCTCGTCCGTATGTGGCGCCTCCATGTCATGAGCGTCCAGCACCGCAGTACTCCCGACGTCGCGAAGAACGGATCCAGTACGTCCACCCGGAACGACTGGCACCCAGGAAGACCGACGTGTGGAGGACGGCCGGCCGACGCCTGTTATGCTACCACTGCGGGGAAGAGGACCACATTTATCGCCGATGCTTCGTCGGACAACTTGGGCTGTGCGGGCTCCACCCGAACGACCCGCGCCCACGGCACGGTGAGCGCCCACGAAACTTCGACGAGTATCTTCGCCGTTCACCTTCCCCTGCGCCCGCTTCACCGCGAGGAGCTCGCTCGCCTTCACCCCGACGTCCTGCATCACCTGTCGATAAGTCCCGCCGAGAAAATATGTCTTCCATGTCCCTCCGGGAAAACTTTGCGCGGCAAGCCCTGGAGGTGGAGTTACCGTAGATTGACGACGTAAACAGCCTGTAAGAACGCCGGAGACTTAAAATGGGTGCATAACTCAAAATAAAGGTGTTGGAAGCGTGTAGAACGGTGTTTTGTGTTGAGCTTAATATATCTCGAAAGCGAACGAAATGCGAACCTGCGATTTTCCAATGTATTGATAAAAATAGCCTCGATGCTTTTAGACGGGACATCGCAGCTGTAGATTGGAATACGGTGCTTACGCAAGAAACGGTTGATGATGCCTATAACTTATTTTTGGAAGAATTTCTTAAGCTGTATAAACATCACTTTCCATATAAATCCGTAAAAGTATCAAAAAAGATTCGTAAACCGTGGGTGACGTCCAGCTTGATGAAAAAAATTCGTAAGAAAGATATACTATATAAACGGTTCGTCAAGACACGCAACCCCGATGCTCTTAAGGAATTTAAGTCTTATCGGAACAGCTTAACTAAGGAACTGAGGAATGCCAAAAAATGTTATTATTCTTCCCTTTTCACGTCAGCAAATGGTCGCACTGACGTAATATGGAAACATCTTGGTTCGATGGTTAAGGGGTCTCCTGTATCAAACATTATTGAAACATTGCAGTATAAGGGTGCAAGTTTAACCGGCCGGGATTTGGCAAATGTGTTTAATGAATATTTTGTAAATATATCTAGTATTGCCGATACTAATGACTCCTGTAAATATATTTGCCAGAGAAACTGTAGATCTATATTTTTAGAGCCGATTACTAGTTTAGAAATCACAAATGTGATTGTGCACTTAAAAAATAGCTGTAGCTGTGACGCTGATGGAATGCAAATTCGCCCCATTAAGTATGTTGCTGACCTAATTGCTCCCGTGTTAACTTATATTTTTAATCTTTCTTTTGAGTCTTGTGTGTTTCCCAGAAGAATGCAAGTAGCAAAGGTGTCTGTACTGTATAAAAAAGGAGATAAAAATGACTTAGGCAACTATAGACCTATTTCTATATTGCCCGTATTTTCGAAGGTTTTGGAAAAGCTCCTATATCATCGTTTAGTAGACTTCTCGAATAAATGTGACCTTATAACTTCCTCGCAATTTGGTTTCAGAAAAAACTGTTCAACAGAGACAGCTCTACTTAATCAAAAAGAATTTATTTTAGAAAATTTTGAAAGTAAGAAATTAGTTTTAGGAGTGTTCCTAGATTTTACAAAAGCCTTTGACTGTCTAAATCACGAAGTATTATTCAAAAAGCTTGAAATTTACGGCATTCGTGGACATGCCCTACAGCTTTTAAAATCATACCTACGACATCGTGAGCAATATGTTAACATAAACGGTCACTTTTCAACTGTAAGATCCATTACGTCAGGGGTTCCACAAGGAAGCATATTGGGACCATTTCTTTTTAATTTATACATTAATGATATAGTCAACGTAAATACTAAGGCGAAATTTGTAATTTATGCAGATGACACTACCATTTTTTTTCTGCCGATACCTGTGACGAATTAATTGATATGGCGAACTTTACTCTATTAAATATAAAAGGCTGGGGGATAGCAACTCACTCAAAATTAATATTAATAAGACGAAAGCAGTCATTTTTCGACCAAAAAATAAGTCTCTGGCTATATCGAAGGTTCTCCGCTTTGACTCGTCTCCCATAGAAATCGTTAGTTGTTTCAAAACACTTGGAGTGTTTTTTAGTGAGACAATGAGCTGGGATAATCATATAAACTATATTGTTCCAAAGCTTGCTCGGGTAGTTGGGATTGTAAATCGCTACCGATCTGTTTTACCAACGAGCGTTAAATTGTTGCTCTATAAATCACTATTTTATTCCCATTTAACGTATTGTCTTTTAGTTTGGGGCACATCCACAATGACTAATATAGAAAAACTGTTTTTGCTGCAGAAAAAAATATTGAGAGGAATATGTAATGTGCCATACAACTTTCATTCTGCCGATTTATTTAAGATTTGTAAAATAATTAGCATTTATAAATTATATCAGTACAGACTCGCTACAAGTTTTAAAAGTGAAAAAATAAGGGGATTATGTTTTCTGGAAAGACTTGCGTCGTTAAGGGAAATTTCCCCACATTATTCTACCCGCAACACAGAGAAATGGAGGATGGTCACGCAACGAACAAACTATGGCTATCAAATGTTAAATTTCACACTCCCACATTTGCTAAATAGTCTTTGCACTGATAATATTGATTTTGATAGTTTCACTTTCAAGGACCTGCGCTTATATTTCTGTACGTGATTTTTGTTTTCTGTCTATGTTTTGCACTTGGGTGAGCCTTGGTTTGTAGAAATGTCAACCGTAGATCTGCAACGGTTCCACTGTATACTTTGCCTTTTTTTTCTATTTTTTCCGCATGCTTGCTGCTGACCAGTGTAAGGGGCCCGAGGACCAGTCAAGCTGCCTACTGCAGCTTTTTTCCTTTGGGCCCCCATCATTTGATGGAAATAAAGTTAATTTTATTATTATTATGTGCGTAAGCTTCTATAACAAGACTTCTATATTCTGTAAAATTTCAAAGTGTCGTTACCTCGCTTTCCCGGTGTACACGGACAGGTTCTTCTGCCGGCGGCATCACTTTCTCCATTGTTTCGATCGTCAGGATTGTCTGACGCACGTCCCAGGTCGACTAGTCCGACAAGAAATGAGCCTCTTTTAAGAATAGATTTGCGCATGCGCAGACTCTCCTCGCACAGCGGCGAAGGCTCGAACTATGAACACTTTAATATCAATAGTTGCCTGATCGGCAGATAAAGAGCGGGCTGACGTACTCGCCGCCATTAGATTGCCGTGAGAGTCCAAACGCGCAATATAGGGCCCCAGATGTACCCTGTCTTAGGAGGACTAATGGCCGCTTTTGCTCGCGCGCGCCTCTCGGTCAGTCCCGGTCACGGTGGTCCTGGTCGAGTGCAGTTAGTCCTCAGCATTTTTCGCACGGTGCCTATACTTCGTTTCAGCTTAAGTCAAGACGCAGCCGATGCTACAAGGGCGAGCGTGTGGCCCTGATCAGTACTTGCTCTGCACGAGCGCGCGCGCTTGATAGGAACGCTAACAGCCCGGACCTTGCGCTTGTAGCATCGAACCAGGGTCTCTTCGGAAAGCAAATGGTAGTTCAGAGACCAAATGCTGCCGTTGGTCCTTTAAGTCCATCTTTTGTAGCGTGAGCTACACTGGCCGAGGTTGAGCAGTTTCGCGTGGCTCGCATAATGAGCCGCGCTCCGTGCTGCGCAAGCGCGAGGAGCAGTGACGTCACACGGCGCACAGCTGGCGCGCCGGAACCGCCGCCGCCGCGCGGCTCCGCCGCCACCTCGCGCGCCTCGCCGGTTTGCGCATTCCAGAGGAGTGACGTCATAGCCGCAGCAGACTTACTGGTGCCGCCGCGTGCCCAACTGTCTGCCTCCGTTGCGCGGTAGCCAAGTCTGACGTTGCGCCGGAGCCGCTTGATAGCGCCTCTCATTTTGTGCGGATAAGCTCGCACTACGCATATCCTGGCATAGCCAAGCTAAGCCAACGCAATTTTTTCTTAGAGTGTAATGGTGTTCAGAGGACCAAACGCTGCAGTTTGTCCTTTGAGATCATCTGTTTTCTTAGAGTGTAAGTCCAACTATTTTCAACCTTGCATTTATATCGGTAGCTAACGTCATTCCTGCAAGCCTACTGGCAACAATTTATGCTGACGATATCTGCTTGTGGACCAGCAGTGTCCAGCGGAACGTACCAGTACGTTGGCTTCAAAAAGGTTTACACTTGTTTAGCCAACAATTTTGAAACTGCTACTTACTCTATCGGGGAAAAAACAGCAAAAAAGAAAAACTACAAAAACCATGGCATTTACAAGAAAATAAATGAGAAGCTATCCCATTTTGTTATGTGGGCATCCCCTTCCATATGTAAATTCTTGCAAGTGTCTCGGGGTCAATATTGATCGGAACCCTACTTTGGCATCCAGGACAAACCGTATACGGGAAAAGAAAATTATGTTGTCATCGGGGTATTCGATGCCCAGTTGGCACTGCATGGGGATGCTCATGCATGCTCCGCCTTGCTTGCCCTAGAGCGCTCTCTTGTCCAGTGAATCATCCGATATGGTGCACCGATACTACACAGTGATAGTGACACCACCATGAGAAAACTACAAACGCACAGGCTTTTGCACTAAATATGTGCTTTGGTCTCCCGAAGGGAACATCTACCCGCGGTACGAAAAATCAAATGTCAGAGATTGGGCGTTTAGTGATTTATACAGCGCAAGGTCGGTCTGCCAGGATGGGCGACACTTGGTTCACACTGTGGAGTGAGAAAATTTTCCACTGCAGCACGACTGCTAACCTGGGGTCTTTGACGTGCTCCCGCAGTAGTGATGCACGACCGCACGCCGGTACGCATGCTCATTTGAGCATCGAAACGGGCAGGGGTGAGAGGCTCTGAACCCAGGATTCCTGGGTTCTGCAGCGCGAGCTTTCGCTTCACGTGCGTCGAGCTGGCGTGTGCGCTATTAGCCCACTCGACCACAGATTGTGGATGCGGTGTATGCGAGGGCGCAAGCTCGGCTGCTTCTAGCGCAGGGGTTGCGGTGTCGTTAAAACGTTGAGCTCTGATTGGCCCTGATGGGAAGGATAATGGTTGGCCTCAATGCTAGCCACCTTAAAATGTCCGCACTATCCTTCCAATGGGAGTCAATTAGAGCTCGGCGTTCTAACGGCATCGCAACCCCCGCGCAAAAAGCAGACGAACTTGCTCTCTGAATAGCCGCTTACTTTACAGCATAAGAAACGGAAGGCGGGGCCAGTCCGGGGCATCTTTTCACCCCGCAGTCAATCAGATTGCGGCATTAGGCGATAAGAATGCCGACGAACGAATCACGAAGCAAGAAGCGTGAGCCTAAAAGGTCGCGCCTGTGGCTATTAGTGCCGAAATGTTTCGGTGGCGCCCTCTTATGGTTTCCTTTCCCGACGTCACGACCAGGATTTACGTCGCCGCGATTCGCAGTATTTGATTCTGCCTCGCCGCGGTTGGCAGGATTTGCTTCTGCCTCGCCGTGATTGGCAGGATTCGCCTCGCTGCGAACCGGCGATTGGGCATGCATTCCAATAATACAGGAAGCAATTGCTTTGGCCAATCGCGAACTTCGACAACAGCGACGCTCTTGGTCGTGCTCGTCGCTAATATACCGTCTTCGTGCTAGTTTCATATTTTTAGGTAAAATTGTGTTTCCTAGCGACATCCCTTGCTCTTTATATGGCACCCTTGAGTCCAGTTAGGAGGTACCCTATGCTCCACGCTTCTTTGATGGGATCAGTTAGGTTTCCGCCGAGGAGGGCCATCAAGCGAACGCGTTCTAAACACGGACAAACGGCAATAAAAAATAAACGGTGCATTTTGAAGTTTGGCCAGAAAGTGTGTGTGTAGGGTATCTCTTGCGTTTTCGTAAAGGGCAGATGTGCATCCCGGCTTTGCGAAAGAAAGTCTCGCGAGAGCAGCACTGCGAGCGAGCTGAGGAACATCGAGTAGAATAAAGGATGGTCGTTTCCACCCGAACGGCCGTTAAAAGCGAAGGAGAAATCCTGGTCTGACAGAGGGCTCGCCCCCTCCGGGGCTTCGTGATTTGCGTCGCAGTTGCCCTCGTTTCTTTTTGGACGGCGAGGACGCTCGATGTGGGCTCCCTCGGGGTTGGCTGTCTGGACAGTGTGCTAAAAACGCGCAAGGACTAACGTAGCCCGGAGCGAAGGACGTCCAGAACCATACAAGGAGACAAAAGAACGTGACGTCCTCACGAACGGGCTCTCCTGCTTAAAAGTTTTGTTGTTATATGGAACTTTGACGTGATAGCCTCGCTGTTCCGTCTATATAATCCCTCTTGGTCAACGCTCGACCGGCGCGCGGCTCACGTTGACTCTAACGTGACCCTCCAGGGAGGACAAGAGTGAATTGCGATGAGAAACACCGCCCCGGGCAAGCTCTTTGGAACCAGTGGCCTCAGGTGCCACATTCAATCGCGTGGACGTGGAGTTTTGTTTGTATACCCTTACGCTTCGTACGAGTCATTCGCCGATATCTATTCGCTGATTGCAGTAATTGGATTTCCGAGTGTATTCCGAGAATGCGGATGAACTGTTATGTTAAATCTGTTTATTGGGGAGGGGACCCAGGAGTCTCGCCCCAAGCGGATAAGTTGGCAACTAAACCCAGGGGCTCAACAGCATCGTGAATTATTTATTTCCGTTTCTGACGCAGCCCCGTGTTTTTCTTTCAGTATTGAGGGATTGTCCTAAAAAGTATACCACAGTGGTGGAAAGGGCTCATTTGCCGTACTAACATAACTGGTAAATGTCGAGGTCCGCCACAACCCGTTAGGAGTAAAATAGGGAAAAGCGCCGATGTCGTGTTCGCGCTAATGGTGTTGCGCAGTGCCCATGGCTGCATTATGACCAATGAAAGTGCTGCGTCCAATGGAGTGTTCGCTTTGCAACCAGGAACCATGTGAAACGAAAACGGCGTACAACTGTGGCCTTTCAGGCTAAAGGAGATCCTTTGCCGCAAAGCACGCGTGATGCGTCGTCCTTCTGACGACATCGCCAAGGCGCCGGACACCGGTTTGCGCGCCGAGCGTGCGAACCCGCGGCACGACTCGACACGAAATTCCAGCGGAGGCGCTATTGTGTCGCCATACACGCTTTCATTCTGTACACCTTTCTTTCCGACGGCCATTGTTTTCCCATGCGATCCGGGGAAAACATCTTGTCGGGGCGTGCACGCACGCACGAACGCACGCACGCCCGGTATAGCGGATTTCCCTCCGCCTTTGCCGAATTTAATTAGTTCCGTGTTTACTCTCAAGAACTCGCCCTAATTGCGAGGAGCCCGGCTATCTTGGCCTCCTTCCTCTCGGCTTGACTCGAAACTCTACCCTCTAATTAAAGCAATCGTGGAAACACGAGACGCTCGGAGCGCCACACGTTGGTAGGGCGAGGAAACAAAGAAACGGGGAAAATGACACAAGAGGGACAGGAAGGGGTGCTGATCAGAAAGAAGGTGAGCGCGCTTTAATGAAAAGTCGCGCTAATTAACTATCGGCGGGGCGAAAGCAGGTTTCGCTTCTTTCTTACTTTTTTTCCCCCCGTTCCGTTCTTACTTTCGTCCTCCCGGTAAGTTCGGCTTTCACTCCAGCCTTCGTCGTCGTTGTCCTTGCCGCATTCAATGCCTTCCACCCAATTCGCTACTCTAGTTTCGCTCCCCCACCCTCTCCCCCTCGAGCGTTCGAGATGCTTCGGCATTGAAGACTTAATGAACCTGTCCTCCCCGCTCCGTATAGCTTAGCTCCCTTGGAAGCTTAGGCCTAAATCCGCGAGGATACCGAAAGAATGTAAAACTAGAAGAAAAGAGCGGAGAGACCCCCAGTGGATAGTTCGGCTGGAGAGACTGTCCTTAATGGGCACGATTCATCCCGAGCGCCCCCTGGTGTTCATCTAAATTAAGTTGGCCGGACCGTTAGGCAGCCGGCTCTCGTCCTCTTTCCCTCAGCACTGGGGCGAGGAGGCTGACGCGTACGCCGTCTCACCTCCTTTCGATGGACCGCTCAGAACGGTACGAGTCATCGAAGCCCATCCAATGCCGTGTGACGGTCTCTAAATACCTGCAGCGTAACGCTACCTCCGCGCGATTTCTCAGCGCTGCACAATAGCGCGGACTTTCGTGACTATGCGCTTACTTCGCGATAGTTATACAGCGCTGATACAGCGCAGCATGAGTGCTAAATTGCTTTCAAGTCAGCGGTGAATCCGCGCTGCTCGTAATCTGTTGATTCAGTCCTGCAACGTACAATACGCCCCCCCCCCTCCAAAAAAAATTTTTTTTGCAATGTATATTATTATTATTATTATTATTATTATTATTATTATTATTATTATTATTATTATTATTATTATTATTATTATTATTATTATTATATCTTTGTTTACTGCAAAAATGAACGACGCATTGCCGAACGATCATTCTCCCCCAAATGAAACGATAGCCGTTCGAACCAGATGCTAGTTCCAGAACCAACCGTCCTTTTATTCGAAAGTCATAAGTGATTTTCTGAAATTTTCAACGGGAAAATTGCGGCGGACGGAGGCTCTGGAATATATGGAGCTCTACGGCACAAGCTACAGAAAACGGGCGAAAATGGGCAATATCTTACCATTTTATTTTTCACAAAATCACTTATAAGCTGCTAATAAAATTAGGTACGTGCTGAAACTTTGGCATCTGGTTTGAACCGCTAGCGCTACATTTGGGCGAAAAAGTAAACGTTGAAAAATGCCTTTTTTTTTCTCTTGCGGTTAAAAAAAAAGCATTATTTTTGTGTGTGTGTTTGGGGGGGGGGGGTGTAGGACACGCTGCACGTGTGAACCGTTCTTGAGTGTTACGTGACCTCTCGGGAGGTGTGCGGCGACGAACGGGGCGCATAGTCACTTTGTACGTTCATTGCACCGGATTGTTCGGGATGGCTTGTCTCGAGACCACCTATACCAATAATCGAAGTCCGTGCGCTCGAATTTCGACGCCATCACATTGAGATCGAGCTGCAGGACGCAGATTGAACGCAAGAGAGCTGCGTCATCATTCGGCTGGGCCTCGTGTCCAATCAACGCGTCCGAGTCCAAATGCCGAGCTGACGCTACCCGACTGTGGCAACTCTCCGTGGACGAAGACGGAACCTATTCGCGGGCCTCGGGTATTTATTCTCTACTCCGTTCACCGCTAAACTGACGGCGCAGTGGAAGGTGCTCGGTCGACCAGCAGCGGTACATGTATATTTCGCCACGCGTGATCATGCTCTTGATAATATACTGCGATGAAAAGCAGGCGATTGATCGATCCGGCGAGCGCGTCCACCGCACCGACAGCTTAAGCCGCACGCCCACTGCTCGTACCTCATACAAAAGGCACAGTGTTCGCTACGGGCATTATGACAAAAATGTCTGCGGCCACGCCTCAAGCATCCTTGAAGTATGTTTGCGTTATACTATGTATGTATGCTTCGAATACGCCTGCAGGCGGTTTTTGTATACCGACCAGTGCGGCAAGAAGCGTCCTCCAGGCAAGAAAAACGGCTCAGACGGTCTTTTTAGCAGTGTTACCGCGGGCTCCTAGTGTCCACTGCGGTCCGTCGTTAGAATGAAACAGAGTCCACATAGGTCCGTGCGGCTCAGCGGCTCAAGCTCTCTTCCTCCTTGGAGGCCGGTCAGGTAGACGACGCGCGGGACCGGCGACCCGCGGCGACCGTGTGTGTCGTCGGCGGAATACTTTGGCCGATTCGGGCGGCGTGTTCAAAATCGGGGCGATTAAGCGGGCCTGGCTCTAATTCGCCGGGCGGAACTCATTAACGCGCCAGGCTCTACGAGTCGACGTCGAACGGGCAGCGTTCTGCCGCTCAGCCGGCTTAATCAGGCGACGGGCCGACTGGCTGCCGCCTCGAGTGCGCCACGCTGACTTCATTAGTCTGCCGAATGCGCGGTTTTACTCGGAGCGCGTCGCTGCGACAGCGCTTTCCCTAGTGCGTCCGTGCGTATGCGCACACGCAGCTGTGTGTGTATGTGCGTGTGTGTGCGTCTGTGTCTAGGTGTGCGCGGGTGAGAAAGAGAGAGGAAGAGAGTGACTGAACGTGTAACGTGGGCCCGCGTGTCTGCGTGATAGAGAGAGATTGTACGTAAACATCTTCTTTCTTTCATGGGTGTGTACTTGTGTGTGCTTGAACGTGTGAGAAATTTACGTGCCTGTTTGTTTTCGCGCGTGTCTATTTGTGCGTTTGTACCTGTCTGAGAGGGAGAGAGAGCGATAGAGAGAGAGAAATGAGATATTGTACATGTGTGCTTATTCGCACGAGTTTGTACATGCGTGTGTTTCTGTCTGTGTTTCTGTGTATACGTAGCACCTCCTCTCGATCACTATATACTCAGCGGTTTCGACTGTCACGCGCGTGCAGTAAAGATTGTTTTACCCAAGGGAGGGCATGACGTTAGCTACGTAACTTTGCCGAGTCATCCTTCCGTGTCACGCCCCCTTTCTCACCTTCTTTGCCAATTTCCCTTTCAAATATAAACCACACGTGACCACGGAATGGTACATGGTTACGTCCAGGAACTGAGCGGCATCAGGTTCTGCCATGGTTCTGTTCATGATGGCGGCAGCTGACTGCGCCCGCCGCCTTTTATTTGCTCGTGTAACAATAAATTCGAAAAATTGTGTTTTTTTACACTCAGTTACCATCGTGCCAGTGGATACCAGCGTTCTAACGGTGCGGGAACTTCCTTCAGCTTGAAAATTGTGTTTTTGGATGTAAAGAAATTTAAATACTTGTGAATTTTGATGGTAATAATTTTCTGCATGCCCGTGTGAAACACTTTGTGGAGCGCTCACAGTCACACAAGTTCACAATGCGGGTTGGGGTGTCCTTGGAATGCATCGCAACCAACATTGAACCATGCAGCTGAGCTTCACCAGGGGTGAATGAATACGTATCGTGGCGAACGTCGAACCAGCTCAATTTGACTTGGCAGGGGCAGACCTGGCACGACTGTCGAAGTCATCAGATTTGAGGCGAATGAAATTCCACTTCGATGAAATCTACTCACTGTTGTAACAGAGGGCCGAAATCCGTTTGAGCAGCTCGGTGGTTCTCGGAAATCTAAGAGAACCGCTTATCAGTTCAGGTTACTGCAAAGTTCATTACGTAATTTAACAGGGGCTTGCCGGTGGACGATACTCGCCGCGAATATGGTCTCTGCAACCGTTCACACTGCAAAGCCCCATCTTGTTTTCGGCAACGCCACACACTTTCGTTTACTCAAACTGCTCAGCGACTCGGCTCGTCCTCTCGTCGTGGTCCATCGTCCGCTCATCAAGGTGCCGCATGTCTCGCCGGTCTGTCCTACACGCTGCTCTCGTTAAACCTACCAGTCGGAGCGAGCGCCGTACTCCAGCGCGCACAGCTGGCACATCGCGGACCACGTCCGCTCCTCGAGTTTTGTTTGGAAGAACCTTCCTGACGCACGACGAACCGTAACGAGATGATCGCCGTCTGTCGTCTGCTCCTTGGGGCCTCGCCGCCACGGCCTCGTCCGCCTCGACTTCGCTTCACTCACGTAAACCCTGCCGGACGGAAGCGAGCGCAGTGCTACGGCTACATCCCATACAACCAACCACCCAACTCGCATGTGACAGGGTCACGTGCACTCCACGTGGATGCAAGTATCGTTTAAAATTTTTATGGGTGGGCATAAAGAATGTCACGTGATGTCCTCCCTGTTGTTTTACCGATAGAGGTTGAAGCACAACAAAGGCTACTGGTACTGCCTTGCAAGTTGTGAGCGGGAAAGGCCGATGGGATACCACTCAGCTTCTCGTTGGCCAAAATCTTCAAGTTTAGTCACCTCTGCTCTAGAGACATTTTCTTGTTTGTTTGTTTGACGTGGGCCAACACTGCTTTCAGAAGAGGCGCGCCCATCGCGTCCATAGCCCCTTCGGAGCCTGTTGACTTCAAAAACAAAATCTAAAAAAAAAGGCCGGTAAACACTTTGCATTATACTAATTGAACACATACCTATACTAAAGGCACGAGCTTGTGTTTTCCTTCCAAGTGCGCATTGCGCAGTCATAATCTCAGTGTTCCTTGTCGGCTAGAATCAACGTTACTAGAACTCTCAGTTGGGAAACTCACCGTTGAAACCTGGGCCACTGGCGTCCACCGAGACCGAGCTAAATGCGACAACAGCGCCACTCTGTATCATTCGTCTTAACTGTGGTCGCCTTGAGCTTTTAGAAAGCATGTTTTTACGTAAAAACTAAGGAAAAAACTCTTTTGTAGTAACTGTTATTGGAGTTTACGTACAAAATGAGGGGCGCGTGTTGTTTTCTAAAATCTTTTAGTTCGCAAGGTTTTGCAGTATAATTAATATTGTTTTTATACAACCCTGCCTCAGCGGGGATTTCAGGTAGCGCGTCCTGAGTTAAGGCTGAACTCCATGGAACGAATTATGCGACGAATAGGCGAACGCCGCCCGACGGCACGCTCGCTTTGCGCGCGACGTAGCAGCCACCGTGTTGATTCCGCGCGCAGAGCAAAAGCCGCCGGGCAAAATTCGTCGGTTATTCGCAGCATATTCGTCCCATGGAGTTCAGCCTTTAGGCGCATATTAACCACGGTAGTAAACCGCGGCGCGTCCGCTTGGGGGTCGAGGGCGAAACCTCGAAGCCCCTTCCACAGTATCTGTTCTGGCCCCAAAATGGCCGATTACAACGAAAATGGAAGTCACGTGCAGTCCCTGGACTGGCCGCTGCGTGAGAAATGGCGGCGTTGGGATCGCCATTAGCTCGGTTCTCGTGGACGGATCGGTGCCACTTTTTCAGAGCAGTCTCTATGGCAGTTTCCCAACTGAGTGGTTCTAGTAACGTTGGCTAGAATCTAGCATTAGTGCGTAACAGGGCAATGCGCCTAATTATAGCGGGTTTGTTGTTGCGCTATTAATAAGAGAAAAAATTTTGTAAATCACAAAAAGGTTACTGAAAAAAAAAAAAAGAAAAAGGTTCGGGATATTAAGTTGTAAACCCTTTCTATTTCTCGACATATGCTCCCCCGACCTTGACACATTTATCCCATCTCTTTACCAACGCCCCAACACCTGTCGTTTGGAATCATTTTTTCCACCTACTGTACTGCTCCTTCTGTCGCAATCTCAACAGGACGACCAGTTCGCTCCTGGTCAACAATATTTGAGCGCCCTTGGAAGAATTTCTCAGCCCAGTTGTGCGCCGTTTTAGGCGATAAACGTAAAATAGGAAACATTTCCTCGTGAATATATTTTGCAGGAATCCCTTTTTTTTCCAACTACAAACGCACAGCACCCTCGTCTTTAGCGTACACTCCTCGAGCGGAGTCGCCGTTTTTAAACTGAGCTGCGCAAGTGTGCGACTGTTACCTAGTTACTGTGCAGTGAATACTGTATCGTGAAGTTCGATTGCGTTGCCACCTTTTGACGTATTTGGAAACTAGTCACTACTTATATCACATATTTTATATAGGTTTGTGACCTACTGTCTTTCCCCTCATAGAATATTGGCACTTCGTTTTAGAGCCCAGCTCCTAGGTGCCCCTTTCCTCGTATAGCGGCGTCGCCGTCGGCGTAACCGCGCGCGTTGCATTCTGGGTTGTCACAGACGAGTATACACCAATTCAATTCCCCGCTTAATTTAGCGAATAAATTGAATTGGTGTGTAGGTCTGTGATGTCCCATAATGCAACACTGCGCATTCAGTTTCCGCCAAATTTAGCGGCAAAACTGACGTCACAGGACCTTCCCACAGTCTGCTAATTTAGCGGGGAACTGAATTGTTGTCGTGGCGTCAATTTTCTGATAAATTCAGCGAGGAAACTGAATTAATGTTGAGGTCATGTGGCGTGAATTTTCCAGCTAAATTTAGCGGAGAAACTATGACGTCACAGGCCACGGCTTCACGAGATGCGGCTTCACGAAGTCTGGAGCAACTACCCAAAAACGTTTCCCGTTGAAACAAACGCCGCGCGAGTTGCATTATGGCGCTCCCACCGTACCCTCCTCGTCCTCCCTGGCCTGCCCTCATTCAAACAAAAAAATATATGTATATCTAAAATGATCTAGCACGGTATATCACAGAATCAGCATACATCAAGAGCTCTGCTCTAATTTCGCATTACAGAGAAACCTAAACGTCTGTAATTTTTTTTTTTAATTTGACCTTTATCTTAGGCATTGTGTGTCTAACCTTTCATAGAGCTTGCTCGGTTAGTTACCGGGCATTAAATGCTAACCTTCTTTACGCGGCCTCCAAGCGCTAACTAACGAACTCCAGCGTTAACCACGGTTGTGAACTGGCCCCTTCGACACGCGTGAAACGCGGTGGTATACTTTCGGAAGATGTTCGAGTCGATTCTCCGAACTAAATAAATCGCCTCATTGCAGAAAGAGGGCCTTGCGTACTGTTGCGCAGGGTTCCTCGTGTTTCATAGACCGGAATAAGCTAAGAGACTTACAGAGGGTTAGGCCTCCACAACAAAGGCGCAAGAAGAAAAGAAAAATAAAACAGATCGAAGAAGGAAAGGACTCTCTCCAGAGACGGTAGTGTAGTGCAAGTATAAGGAACTATGTTGCTCGCGCTCTTCCTCCGTGAAGTTCGATAAATCGATGGCTGGGAGCCAGGCACGCTTCCGATCGTCCTATCTGCTTTTGGGCCTCGGCTTTCTCGACAGAGAGGACCGCGGGAGCTTTGAGTCCCGTCCCGGTGACCTCCCGCTTAAAAGTTACCGGCGCGAAGGGCAAACTCAACTCACAATACGTTTTTTTTTCTTATTTTTGTCTTTTTTTTTATGCGAAAGCATTACATATCCCATGAAGCAAAGCCGGCAGCGTCTGTAAACGAACAAAAAAAAAAAGAAAGGTGAAAGAAATGCTTATTTTACCATTGGCTGAGAAGAACGGCGAGGAGATAGCCATTGGCGGACGCTTCACGAGAGCGCGCGCTCGGCAACCTCGGCCATAGCCTCCCATATACCGACAAAGCCTGGCAGATCGCCACGAGAACCGGCCGCCGAAATGGAAAAGGTGGAGCGGCAGACAACGGCTGAGCTTACGGGTGAGACGAGAGCCACGTGACTGGCGTCCCGCTACGGCGAGACGCCGAAACACACCTCTTCCGAGCGAACGAGTGTGTTTCGGGTCCTCGCCGCTGCAAAAGCTGCGCGCTGACGTCCAGGTTTCCCGAGAAATGGTTCTTTGATGCTTTGTGCTACCAGATCATCGCGCTCCAAATCTGCGACGGGGCACTCCATGGCTGCGTCGTCGAACTGCCAGGCTTTGTGGATATAGAGGAGGCTACGTCTCGGTTGTAGCGAAACGTGGCCGTCCACGCCAGTACATCGCAGACAAACTACGGGAGCGGAAGAACGACATTCATGCTTTCGCATTCACAACTCATAAATGCTTAAAGGGGCGATGCAACAATTTTTGTACTTTGCGCAAATACCGCTTAGGACGGATCCCTGACGTTGATGACCTATGAAACACGCGTTCGTTTTTCACCCCACGCAATAGAAATACCAGAAACAAATTAAGAAAACGAGCAGCGTTCACCCTCAACTCGCAGCCAGAACAAGCGGCCACGTGACCTGGAATCGATTATATGCCGCCAATGTTGCTCATAGCCACGCGCTGGGGTTGGCAAAGCACAGGACACGCGCTGAGTTCCAGACATTGTTATGGCTCGGCTATTGTCGTCGTTGAGGCGATTGGACACGGGCCACTACCCGAATGCTTCTCGAGCTAGGAATTATCACGAGCCCAAATCGAGCGCCCACGCAATGCTCGGGTCCAATCTTTGAACCGCATTCAAATATCGTCACTTGGGTGTACTGCGATCCCCACGTTACGTCATCAAATTTTGCAAAGGAGAGATTGAATGAAAATGATCGCTTTTGTCCTTGAAATTACACCGCAACACAGGAGTTTCTTGGCCAGTGGCGTTGCGTGCGAGTATCCTTGAGTCCCACCAGTGCCAGTAAGCTCGTGTAAAGTGAAAAACATTCCAACTGAATATCGTTGCACAGCTCCTTTAAGTGTCCTTATATATATTTTTTTTTACAAAGGGAGAAGATTGGTGTTTTTTCTGTGAGAAGACGACGTAACTGTTTTAATGCATGTGTAAAAGCACTGCTGAGAAGTTTGTCGCTTTGTCGCTTGCTAGTTTTGGGTCGTTAAGTAAGGGCGAGAGAGATAGACAGACACACAGAGGGGAGGCCTTGCGTCACCTATACTCCTTTAGCTTCTAAGCTGTGGGAACCAGTCTAATGCATAGGAGTGTCACATGACCCTCGAGAAGAACCTAGCGGGGTGCGTAGTCACGTAATACATTCGCAGTGCTCGATTGGCTTCGATTGCTAGTTAGCGTCCTCTGTCATCCATTGCAATTTGAAACGTAGTACAGCCAGTTGCGCAACATTGAATCCCTTCTAAAGGTGGGACCATTAGGTCCCACCTTTCCAATGAACACTCGACCCCAGGGGCAGCAAACCGTTTTCGAGCCCAGTCACTGGGTTTGGGGCTAGACTCTCACCGGCGTCCCTGCTAACCATAACCGAGTGGGCTGTGATTTCAATAGCCGCAGCCTGCGTAGGCGCAGTTTCAAACACTGCTGGCGGCTAAATTCTCCTTTTCCCGCTGTATTTTGTGTTTCATGGTGCATGTATTTTCCCGAGGTCATTAGCAAAACATTGTACCACATTTGAAAAAAAAAGCAATAAAAAACTTACAAACTATTTTTGTTGGGTAGGCGCGCGACAGAACGAATGCGACTGGAATGTATAGTTCTAGTTTTTTTTTGTTTTTACGATAAGTTTTGACGGCGCCGCGCGAATTGCCGCATGCCAAACGACAAAGCGCTTAGCTGTCAAAAATAATTTACAACAGAAGATAGCCGAAAGGCATGCATTTTTTACGCTCACAAATAACGTGTTTACTGATGGACAGGACACGGACATACAATTTAGCAAGTGTTAACATTCGAACAATATATTGTACGTACCTCTACGATGCAGCGTTATCTGAAAATAATTTATTTGAGAAAGATCTAAAATAACACAGACACAGTCGACGACAGTCACATCTTGACGATCGGACGGAATCCAAGATGACTTCGTTTTGGGGCACGTTTTTAAAGAGAGCTTCCTTTTTTCACAACAGCACCAAGGCAAAGAACGAACGTGACTGACCCGTTTCCCACCCCAGCCCGCACAACATTTCTAGAGATGACTGTGGATTCTACGCGGATTATCTCTGGAAGGGGGAGAACAATGTTCGCAAAGTCGCGTCGAGGGCCGTTCGAAGTCCTTCACCTCCTTCGTGTCCCGTGAATGTCGAAGCAGAAAAGCTTGCATGGCAGGCACTTACGAGCCCTATTTTTCCCAATGGAAGATAACAGAAAAAAGGTACGCAGCACGCATAAAAAAAAATTAGGGTGGAAAACGTTCAAGAGGGGCGAGAAAACGTCGAA